>CABEEJ010005373.1:0-15282 GCA_901482245.1 Timema douglasi | reverse complement strand
CCCCCCCTCCCAACAAAAAAAGACAAGCTTTCACTACCAAAGGCTTTCAGCCAACTATCTGAACCTGAACAAGTGATCGGGAAAGTTTGTATAAAAAATGTGTTTTTATGCTTAGTGCTTTACCTAAACAATTTTTATGCCAGGTAAGTGGTAGGGTGAGTAACCATGATTTAGTCTAAGGTTTGTTCCAAATAAGTTTTCTTTGTGTTGATTTTTGTTTTATTATTATGATATATTCAAGATTCAAGATTCAAGAATTTGAAAAAAATTTGGATTCAAGAAATAAATCCTTAAAATAAGTGTGTGTGTGTGGTTGTTGTTTATTTGTTGTTTTTTCCTTCAACTGAAATCTTTTTCACAGCTCTAATACTGCTGATTGGTGGTTCAGAACCAATTATAGTTATATGATGAACTCAACAACCAGACCTAAGACCATTCATTTAACACTTAACTGAATGTATGAATGTTAAAATGAATGGATTATAAGAAAGAATGTTAATATTTAGCTACTTCTGTTTTCAATCACTCTATTATGTTTATATTTCCTCTTATTTTCATAGTTTTTTCCAAGATTCAGATTCTAGATTCAGGATTTTATAATAAATTGGAGATTCAGATTTGTAAAATAGCAGATTCGACACAACTCTAATATAGTTTCTTCATCACATGATCCACACGCATCCTCCCAATATGCTCAAACCAACGTGACACACTTTTTACACATTGATTTAATAAATTCCCTTTCAAACAGCACTCCTTTAGCACCCATTCATAACTGACTGCTTTATTATTATTATTATTATTATTATTATTATTTATTATTAATTATTATTATTATTATTATTATTAGCACCGCGTCTTACTACCCGTTCGGGTTATACGCACTTACGCTAATGTGTAATGGTAGGGTGATTGTGAGATGACATGGAGGACCTACAGTTTAACGTGGAATCCGAACCACGGTGGAGGCCTGGCTTTCCTCACATTCACAAGATGTCTTGTCAGAGGTGAAGGAAGGGTTTGGTAATCAGACAAATCTTTTCCGGGACCGAGGATTGAACCCCGGCCGCTAGCATAGAAGTCTGACACTTTACCCCTAGACCGCCAGGTCACCACTTTGCTATACAAGTCAATGTTAGAGCATTGGCGTGCTAAATCAAAGGACCCAGGTTCAATATTTGTGTCTAAGTGTCATTCTTCTATTTTGACCAAAAGATAGATTTTTATTTCATTATTGTTATTTAAAAATAGGTATTTATAATATCTAGCAGATAGCATAGCTTGATGTATGAATGTGTAAACATAAGTCTAGTAACTTCTTTTAGCTCTCAGATAAGGCTCATATTATGAAAATTGAAATGTATTTATTTCTAAATCTCCCTCACCGGATTATCGAACGCAGGGTTCCCGTATGACCTCTTGGAGGCTCGCATACCTCCCTTGCGACGAACACTGTTGAAAGCAGACACGCTATCCATGCTGTAGTCATCCAGGGTAACTGGAGTACAGCGTTCACCAAATTTGAAATTCTTCTTCTTTGTCTGTCTCTTCCATAACAACACCTGAAAACAAATGGGGTCACCTCTTTTAAAAAAAAACACTTGGAATATAAAACAAGAGAAGAAAGTTACTAAAAATGTGATTATTTAATTAAGTATTTGAATAGTTTTTAAGCTTAAACGTTAAAGTACCGTTTGCATCTCGACCCAAGGTTATTTTTCTTGAAGGTGTTATAGTGCTTTAAGCTCAACTTAGCCTATTTTTGGAGGTTAGGGTTCAAAATTATTATATATTATCCTAAATGTTACTAAAAAATGCATAGAGTTAGGGTTATCTAGGTTGTTTTGTTGTGTTTTTTTTGTGTGTTTTTTACATTCGCAATTAATGTTTGACAAAACAAACATGAGAGTATCAAATATTCTAATTTTAATTCAATTTATGTTTGTAGAAATAGTAGAAATTTGTATGGTTCTATTTGGTATTTTATGCTCACGAATTTAAGTCAATCAATATTAACGCACCAATACACAAGATTTAAAGTGGCTTGACTTTCACATCTAGTGAAACATTTTTGCAAATAAAAAATATGAAGTAGACATTGTTTCAGTAATGGTCTGCCAATCTTAATTGGTGAAACGCAATCATTACTGAATAAAATTAAAACCATTGTGATTCCTGGATGCTTACCTTTTGGGATTTTAATCCAAAAATAAATATATATTCTAGTGAAAATACATGATTGTACCAACAAAATATTTAAAGTTGGTAGGCTTGCTTGGTGGATCTTCTTCTGCAGACGAACACTAATAAGTTTTTGTTTTTGTTTTTTGTACCTCAACGGATCCCTCACATATTGCAGGGAAGATATGTCCCCTCCTATTTCCCCACACCCTCCCACCTTTCCTATTTAATACCCTAATATGATCAAGTGTAACACTCTTTAAAAGAAACAGTGAAACATTTAGTTAAGAAAAGTTTTAAGTATTTGTTAGCATATAACCCAAATGGGTTGTAAACGTGGTGCTAAAAAAAAACTTGTTTGGATTAATATTTAGAGGGCTTTGGTAACTTATTGCTATAGCTCACATAATTAGACTCATTATCATTAACGTAGGTTATTCAGTTGGTACAAAACTAGTTTCATTTTTTAATCTAAAGTGAAATTAGGTTGACGATAACAACAACAATGATTACATCCTTGAATAGCACTCCTTACAATTATTTATCCAAATTTGTGATTACCAAAGGCAGTAAAACTGCTAATCAATGGCAATCATATATTTTCAAATCTAATTTTAAAATGAATATATTTTCATTAATTTATTTTAAACATTTCATTACAAATAATGAACAATAATTATGTTTTTATGTTATTTGGATAATCAATACATTTACTTAATCGCAAAATGTTTCTACATTAAATACAGGTTTAAACATGTACCTTAAGCTTTAATTTAACTTACAAGTAGACTAAACATGAATTAAGATTTTTATTTTTGTTTATTCATACAAAGTCTACAAAAGATATGCAACCATCATATTGTGTTAATGAGCAGACAATTTGGTAAATGTTTTTGCTATTCATATTACTATATCTCTACCCACACTACCTTTAAAATAGCTCAGAAAATATTTTTTAATAGAATTTGATTGGCAAAGAATAAGGCCAGTTTCTACCTTACCTTCTACCTTCTTTTCCAACCTTACATGAATCCTGTATTGGCTTCTGGTCGGGTTGTAGAATGACAACATGGCATTGTTAATTTGAAACTTAAACCCTTCTGTTGTTTTTATCTATCTCCTATTGATGTAAGGGGAGGCGCTACACCCCTACCTACTGAGGTCATATAATAATAATAATATTTAGCACCGCGTCTTACTACCCGTTCGGGATATACGCTTTAAGTACTAATTACTCTAATGGATTAGGAATTGTTGCGTGGAGGGAGAGTGGAAAACCATTTAGGAAAAACCACCCCCAGTTCACCCGACCGAGATTCGAACCTCGATCTCCCCGACCTCGTCAGTCGAGCTCAACATGACAAGCGCGTTAGCCAACTACACCACCGAGGCGGGTCTGAGGTCATATAACCTGGAAACTTGAATCAAAACTTATGCCTTCCTTCTAAGCAGTAGGTTCATGGTATGTTGACAGAATAAGCAGAGCTATTAAACATGTACCTGTGATATGTTCTCCCCCACTCGGTCCCCATATGACCAATCATTAGAGCCCCGTAAAAATGGTTTTATTTTTAGTTAAATCTCAATTTTCGGTGTTATTTCGTGTTTATTCAAAATTACATGTTATCTGAGGTATTTAAGTATTATTTACATATTGAGACAATGTATACAAATTTAAAATGTACTCATATTATTGAAACTTTATATATTTGCTTTAAAATTCTTTGTCGAGTTTGTTTGCATATTTCACAATTTTATAGCCTAGAGTTAGCTTACACTACAATGAAATATTAATCAAATTAAAGCATGGTCAAAATTTCGGCTTAATTTTGTGTTAATTTAAAGATTTTTTTTGTTGTAAAAGTGGTGTTATTTGTTTTATAAGAGGATTCTGTGTAACAAGACGATTTTGTTTTATTTCGTGTTTCACAAACATTGTAAATCATATCTAAACTATCAAAGTAAAAAGTACTAGATTCCATCTTTGTATGGCACTTTTTGCTTTATCGCGTCTCACCATATATACAGGGCTCTACCAATCGTACATGCAAGGCCATCGGAGGGGGGGTGTTCAAACCTAAACTAAAGTGAAGATTGAAATGTGGGTTTTTTTCTTACAATGATGACGATAGCGACTATGAGGCACAGGCCCCCAACACACGAGAGACTGATGACTGCTATCATGTTACCCTCACTGGGCTCATCCATGTCAAGGACTTTGGGAGGTTCCATTGAGATAAGTTGCACAGAGCGGATCTGAAATTGTAAAAATGTATGTTCTTTTTGAAAATTTTTTGCACAAATTGCAATCTCATAATATTATACACAATCTATAATATATTTTTAATTTCTGAACAAATGTTATCTTAAGTTTTACGGCTGTGAAAGGACTAAATATAAATAATCTTGCCCTTTCTCTCTGATTTTTTTTTCTTTCTTTCTTTCTTTCCATTCTGTGTTCTTTACGACCAGTTCAAGCTATCTGGATAGTTGCGCTCGTAGTATAAGGAGCATGACAGTAAGACTAAGAGGAAATTTACCCACATTTGTGTGGAGGTAAAGTGGAGAACCATTTAGTAAAAACCAGACTCAACACACCCTAGCCGAGATTCCAACCTCATCCTCCCTGTTGCCTGTAAACTAATCCAGACAAAGTTGACACCTTAACCCACATGTCCGCTAATACGGGTATCCTCCAACCACCTTCTTCTCTGGCAAGAATGAGGTTGATAATATCTCATAAACTGGTAACATCTTCTTTATCAATCCTACTTGTACAGATTTCCCCAGGTAGATATTCTTTTCTTGTTACTTTATTATTTATAAATTTTATTATTTTAAAATGTTTTTAAATATAATTTTGGCAATAAGGGTTCATTATTGTTAGATAAACGATAAATCCCCTTTGACTATATTTTTTTCATTTATTTGAGGTTTTTAACATGCACTTTCTGAACCAACTGATTATATCAGCACACAGCTTAAAAACTAACTTAAATCTATAACAAACACATCATCCAGCCCCTAAATGTTAATTCATCATTGAGAAAGGGGAAACCTTCATTTCACAAAGATAAATTTTTTGGCCATGCCAGGAATCGAACTCAGGACCTTAAGCTCAAAATACAAGACATGCTACCAACTGAGCTAAGGTGTTGGACCTTTAACTATAAATAATATAGTATTTGAAACTAAGTAGCACTTCTCAAGTAAAGATATGATAACAAAAATATGATAAGATCACATCAGCTTAATACATAATTGGGAATGATGGTTAATTGAAAGGATACCCTCTTTGAGGTACACTGGTCATGGGGAGCTAGAAGAATACTCTATATCTATGCAAACACACATTAATCAAGCTTTCACTGCCATTGAGAGCTATGTTAAAATTAAAAGGTCGTTAAATGTTTGTGCCTGTCTTATGTCATCTGTTTGAGGTAAAAACTAATTAACATCTAACCTTCAGAGAGTAAAGCTGGATTTATATCCTTCTAATTCTCATTCATTTTCAAATACTGATAATAATTATGTCCTTGGTAATAATGATAGAATTGTAGCCAATGAAACATACAACATAAAATTGAAACACAAGAAACATTTTACGAAGCACTGTGATATTTAGATATCACGTGATGTCTTCCTCAAAAAGAAGACTGAACAGGAAGTTTGCTTCAGTGATGCCAACTTAATGTATGGAGTTGGCCAACTTCCTGTTTAGTCTTTTTCCTTAGGAAGGTGCGTGACATATAAATACTAAAGTGTTTAAATGTCTGTTAGTGTTTTAATAAAATGAATTATCGCCTAATAGCTTGGAAATGTATAATAAGACAGTGTAGAAATACTGTACAGTAATGTAAAGTAAGTGATAGTGAAGGAAGCCAACCTAAAAAAGATACTTTACAACAGGATTTTTAATATTATTTGTGCTTCATTTTCTACTATTTATATGTTTATTTTAAGAACATAATAACAGCTCAAGCCACTTTATTTCATAACTACTAAAACACTTACTACTAATTAATAGTTAGTTCTGCATTTATGACAAGGATACATCCATTGTTCAATATTGTTGTGAAATTAATGAAAATATTTTCAACCTTATTTAATAGGTCTAAAAATTTATCAAAGAAAACATGAGGATTTCACATATTCTTAACAGTTATAAAAGTAATAATTTTATACATACAACAGACTTTTTTAGATTACAATTATTTAAGCTTTTATGCCTTACTACTGTACACGTTTGGGCTTTATTCATATAAACAAACTGAGTAAAGTAAAATTTAGAGGAAAAGTACCCACATTTTGCATGTAGAGAAACGGGCAAACATTCAAGAAAAAACATTATCGGTAAACCATACAAGGATTCGAACCATGACTTAATTATTACCGGCAAACCAGATTTGACAAGCTTAGCATTTAATGTGTGTATCTTCCGGTGCAGGTAATAATAATGAATTATGTCAGTAAAACTACAATGTTTTAATTTCTAAAGTTGAATTTATTCGGTACCATATTATAGTAATCAATATCACCGGATTGTACTATTTATTGACAAATCAACACATTACTCACGGTGTATGGGTATTCAAAGTGATATTTTCTCCAGACCATGCTGAAAACCTCGCAGAGTCCCATGTCGAACATGCCGTCTTTATCGGCTATGTAGAACTGGATGGACAAATTGGTTGTCTTGTCTTTGGCACCTTCCATGCCTTCAGTCATGGCGTCGGTGCATAGATCAGGACCGATATTCAACAATACCACTTGCTGGGACTTTACCAGACTGTAATGGATTGATTACAGGGGAACAAGTTTAGTTTTAGCTTGGTTTTATTTCAAATACACAGGTATCACATTTAGCTACCAGCAAATTATTACCTACTTATACGGTATTTATGGTTGGAAGGGTGGTATCTGACAGCTAGCACAAGGTTCTCTATTGCAAACATTGAATGAAAGTGACTAATGTCAACCTATTCGAAAATAAATATTATTTGCTTACTAATACTACATTATCAATAAATAGTTTCATCAAACTAGTCTAATAATACTTACCTAAGAATCACTGTATATTTGACATTTTCGTTAATTATTGACAGAACACAATTTATGTATTAATAAAACATTTTTGTTTTTTGTTTTTTTGAATTTGTGGCAACAAGAGATATTCCAGTATGTGAAATAATTAACTAAAAAGTATTATAAGGAGAAACTGTTAACTTTCAGGGTAAACTTGGTGTAGCCTTCGTTTACCTTGAAGGGTAGAAATCTTAACTTGCATGGCTCTACTATGGTATATGTAGCTTATATGATAGGGCCGTAGTGTTGTCTTTCAAAGTAACACACTTAGTTATATTTCCAAGTAAATAGAGCGCACATATTATTATAATCTGAAACTATGAAGTGTGTTCTTTTCTTTCTTTTTTTTTATCATTTTTTTGCTACAAAACCACACATAACTCATTGTATGTAAAAGGATAAACTTAGAATGAGTCTCATTAGGGCATTACACGTGCATGATGTATTTTCAACTATATTACACTACTAGAGTCTGACGAATGAGTTTGAGACCTTATTGGCAGACAGGGACTGCCTTTATCCACTCATCTCCTTGTATTTTTCATCATTGAAGATGTTGATCCATTACTACCTTCTCAAACAAGCCAAAGTCTTTCAAAATGTAAATCACTCAACGACATAATCATAATGGAGTACGGTCCCCCCCATCCCAGGGTCCTTTAACCCACCATGGTCGTATTTATTGGTATGCAAAAGTATATTCCATTCACCGTAGGAATTGACTTCTGAAAGGCCTTTTTCCCTACCATAAATCTACTATACAGTAGGATATTGGTAGGAAAAAAGACCTTTCAGAAAGTAATTCCTACCGTGAATGGAATATAGCTGCCATTTATATTTAATACATAGTAAAACTTCAAATAGCTTGCTTAAGTTACCTGTCGGTGGCCTTGGTAAGTAGGTGAGCCACAGCTTCTTTGAAAGTGTCTCCAAGACGACATACATCGTACCAAGAAGAATCCACACTTAATATTAGGTAGTATGGAACATTCTGAGGATTATGAGGTATAAGACCATGTGTTGAAGCAACAGTTGTTTGTATAACTGGACTGGATGCTGAAAATCAACAAGCATGGTATCAAAATCAGGCAACCTTTTGAATGTTGATCAACATAACTTTAATTTAAATATAATTTTATCTTTATCTACGATGATTATTTTGGGGGAGGAGGGAGGGGAATGTTACCAGAGTTAAAATATTGGTAAAAAAAAAATGGGAGGAATTAAAAGAGAAATGAAACATTTATGCTGTTAATCAATAAACAAAACACACAATGGAGTGTTATTAGGAAACACGGCATTTGCTAAAACTTTAACTATGATATTATCTGCTTCTTGGTCCCTGATAGACCAATCATACATAGGATCTCTTAATGCCTCACATGGGAATATGTTTACATCTACACACAAACAAACTTCGCATACACACCTACAATTACATTAGTAGTGATTTTATAATCATATTATACAAAAAAAAAACAATATTTATTTTTGGTTGACTCGAAGTAAAAAATCCCTTGTATGTTTCTTCACAATCTAATAAAAAAAAAGGATTAATGTTATTAAAAATTTACTAAAAAATATATATTTTAGAACAAAACATTTCAATATTTATGATTTACTTAATAGGATAGTTGTAAAGTTGCATGAAAAGGAAAACTAATTTGTTGCAATACATTTCAATCACAGCATAAAGGTTTTAGAATTCTTTAAACTAAAACCGTTTTAAATTTTGAATATCACATTTAAAAAAATTACAATACCCCAAAGCCCCAAAAGAGTTAAGGAAAGCTATAATTTAAATTTTTCTTGTTGATACTAATGAAATTAATAGAAAAACTATTGTAGGCCCTATATAAATATCACTTACTTGTCCACGTTTCTTTAGTTTTATTTTTTGGCGAAATTGTTGTTTTCCAGCCTTTAATCGGCTTAAAACTTTCATCTGGTATGGTTATGTTCGCTTCAGGTTTCCCCAGATCATTGTTAATGTCATGAACATCTTGCGCGGGAAGTACAGGGCTATCCCCACCCTCTACAGATTGCTGACCCCATTCCCTGGGTGGTTTGGTACCACCATCCTCCGTCAATTGGTTCTCTTCCTTTTGAGTATCTGCTCCTAATGGACTTTTTTCCTCCTCTGATTGTTGCCCTTCTATCGTACGGCTTCCTTCACTTTCCTGACTATTTGTAGCCTCTTCATTTGTTGGTTTTTCGTCCCCGCCTTGTTGGTCTTCAGAACTAGCATGAACTTCATCGGCATCAAGGAACGGTTGGTTCGTAGTGAATGCCGGTTGGTTCGTAGTGAATTCCGGTTGGTTTGTAGTGAATTCCGTAGAGGTTTTGTTTTTGAACATACCAAACACCTCACTAATGGGCACTGATGTGTAAGTCTCATTTGCGTTGTCTGATTTTGTTTGATCAGGAATAACCGTTGCTGAGCTCAAGGAAATGTCAAAAGTCCCATTAGAAAGTGACTTATTCTCCGTTGAAATATAATCGGTTGTTGTGGGGCTGTTAGTCGTGTATTCTACTGTAGTTGGAATATTTGTGGTACTTGTGTCTGATAGTTCATAGTCAGGGGTTGTCGCTGAAGATAGTGCGTAGTCGAGAGTAGAAATAGGGATATTAGTTGTGGCCATGCTAAGGGTGAATGGGTTTCTTGTTGGCACGGAGGGAAGTAGAGTAGTTGAGTCTGGGTCCCCTGTGGTGGTTGGCTCGGCAGATGTTATGTCCTCGGTGAGGGGCTGAAGGTGTGTTCTATTACTTTCAGAGTCCCTTGGTCCTGTAGAGGGTAGAATTGTTGAAGGAAACGCAGATACCTTGTTCAAGGACGTATAATGCAAGGAGAAGTCGGTTCCATCTTCTGCCGCTGTTCGAAGGTTGGTGGCTCCAGGAGAGGTGAATTGTGTTAATGTTGATGTCTTGTTAGCGATAGATTCTGTAACACATTTAAATGAATTATGGAACTGATTCATAAAACATTCTGCAATATCTATTTTTTTTTTTTATAAATTTACACATCAATATTTTGAACAAAATATTAATTCTTATTGGCCACACAGATAAAATATCTTCAAACAACATTATAAATATGCTAACAAATGTTTTTTTTATATAATACAATAAACATATTATACAATTTATTTCAAATTATTTATTTTGGTCACCTCGTCCCAATGCCCATCTGGGCTATATGAATGTGTGCTATTCACACTAATGTGCTGATGATGAGTAATGTTGAATTTAAAGGAAGTGCACCCACATTTTTTTGGAGGGAGAGTAGAAAATAATTTGTGAAAAAAAAACTTCAGTAAATGCACCCCATCAAGATCACAACCTCGAGCTCCCCATTATCAGAAGTCTGGTCTCTCTAGAGTGTGATTTCTTAAAGCAAGGGTCCCCAAACTACAGTTCGCAGATGCTTTGGCCATTTTTTTAGTCAAAATATAATAATCTCAATGACAAATATTGACAGGGTGGTGCTCCTGTATGAAGTACCATGATATGTGGCCAGTGACATTATTAGAAACCCAAAATCATTACAGCTCTACTGTTGAATTGATTCCTCAAAACTCACTGGCTGCATTTTATAAAGTGCATGTTGAGGGGAAGGGCTGAGGAGTATTTCCGATTTGAAGAAGGAGAGAGTAATTAAATTTGTTGCACTGCTTACATTTATTCATTTTGAATTAAGCTTTTCAGGCCCACCCAGCACGTTCAATATCCTAGTGGGAACCTCCGTTCATTATGTTTGGGGACCCTTGCCTTAGATCATTCGACCACCAAAATGGTTCAATTTCAAATGAATGATAATATTTTTTGTGAAGACATCTAAATTAGAAAAAAAAATGCTATAAAATACTGACCTGAAGGCCTTTTAGTGGAAACGGGAGATGGTTTCGCAACCGTGGGAAGCCTGATAAACCTATCATCATCATCTTCTTCACTATTTTCAGTCAAGGCCCCATTCTCTGTAGAATTTATATTGGAAGGTCGGCTAGTCCTTCGTGACTCATTCGAGGGTCCTTTAAGAGTCGCCAGTGTCCATACTGATGCTGTTGGTGGGATGGAAAAACTATTGATGGTGTTGTTCTCAGTTAGGTTAGAATTATTGTTTGTGTACTTTATTGAACCCCTGTTTGAAATGTTGACAGGGTTGTAAACTTTAGAAATATCATTTCCTTCGTTGTTTGTGATGGAATCTATCGGTTTTTGAGTTGTCCCAATCACTACCCGGGATGGAAAGGGTTTGTCCACTGAGATTATGTTTTCACTGGGTGATTTTGATGAACCCTCAGTTGCCAATGGAGTTGTAACTTTTTGTGTAAAGTCCTCTGATGATCCTGTAGTTTCAGTAGAACTATTAACTGAACTTGACGAATGTGGTTGTTTGTAAACATGTTCAGTCCTTTGTGTGCTTATTGTGTCATTGGTATTCTGTGATGTTAACATATCACCAACCAGTGACTTGTTAGTGGTGGATGTACTGTGTCGACCTTGAAATTTGGGACCTTCAAAAGAACTTCTAGATATGAAAGGGAACACAGTGTTTTGCTCAGGAGCTTCTGTGGTTTGTGGCTCAGGAGTTTGTAACGTCGTAGTAAAAGGTCTGGGGCGGAAATCGTCATTTACTGTACCCGCAGTGGTACTGTTGCTCCTCAGATTGGGACGCACGGTATAAACAATCCTTGGTATTTTTGTGTTGGTACCATTGACGATCGTCAAACGCGTCACACCATCAACACTGTTTGTGGCGTTGTCTCTAGATTGGCCAGACCCGAGCATTCGGCCATTGTGGGTCCTCGTGGGTAATTGCGATGGTGAGACCGTCGTCGTAGTATTAGGTCCAGCAGTGGTCGTCATAGTACTCAAAGACTGTGGCACCCACATTGGCCTCTTGCTTGTAAGTATGTCATCGGTGGTAGTTTCTACATTTGTCGTGGAATCGACTTCACTGAATAATGCAGATGTACTGTCTGGAACCTCAGTTGTAGATTCGTGATTTGTCTTGTTCAGCCTACTACTTCTAAGTTTCACAGTAGTAGGAAAAATTGTACTATTTTCATCACCAGGTGACACTGTTGTTATATCAATATCTACACTATTATCATAACTAGAAACTAGGTGAGATCTATTATTGCCATGTTCTGCGCTAGATGCAGAGAGTGTTTCATTTGCTGGCTCAGTATTGTGGGAGGGTGATTCTGTCGTTGTTGGCAATATAAGCAACATGTCAACGGCACTCTCTGGGGATTGG
Organism: Timema douglasi; assembly: GCA_901482245.1. NCBI lineage: Eukaryota > Metazoa > Arthropoda > Insecta > Phasmatodea > Timematidae > Timema > Timema douglasi. Next base: position 2,756 of record CABEEJ010005373.1, on the reverse strand, counting down.
TCCTGCGATGTTTGGTTGTTTGGTGGATTATTTACATTATTTTGGTAAGGAACCATTGGGGTTGAGGATTCATTGATAGTTTGAAGTTTATTGATTATCTTCGTGGTAGTTTCTTCCGAGGGTAATATCGTGGTGGCGTTCAATTCGTGGGAGACTTCCTTCTGAAGGTACTTTGACTCAAAGTCCAGGTGAGTGCCGTTATCAACAGTGACGTCCCCCCTAATGGAATTGGGCCCCGTGGAACCATTGTAAGAAACCTCTAGTCTCTGGTTATATTCGAGTTTAACCTCCGCGGTCCCATTCGGTTGTCGGTCGTAGTGGGCACTCTCGTCAAGAGCATTGTCCTCATCAGTGGGAGTCGAGGCATCGGCCATGTGCTCCTCCTCAATTCTCTCGGCCTCTGAGGAAGTATCGAGGTTCTGCCGTATGCCGGCGGATATCTTGGCGTGGCGCTCGTCGAAGAGATGCATCTCGGGGGTGGTGAGGTTCGCCGCGAAATCCGTGGACTCGGTGACCTGGTGGAAGGCAATCATGTGATGCTGGGGGGACGATTCCCTCGCGATGGCGTCCTCATCCATATAGTGTCTCACATCGTAGATACTGTAGGGAGACTCGAGTGTGCTGGGATGACCACCTTCGGAAGAGTGCTCTGACGAACTCCTTTCCCAACTGAAAACGGGTAAGATAACGAATATTCACAAATATGCTACAAACTATATTATATAAATGCAATCAAATTAAAGACATAAAACATCCTTGCATAGAGCTACTTTATTATTATAATTATTATTTTATACGCTTCGATGGCCTAAGACAGAGGTCCCCAACCTTTTTGTACCTTAGAGCACATTCAAAACTAACGGTAGTGCGGCGGGCACCGGTTACTTTTTCAAGGCAAATTTACTAACTCCCGCCAGGCTCAGAGGTCAGCCTCAACGCTATACACACGGCCGGTCAACTGCCAAATTAATTTCCAACACAAGGAACTATTAAACTAGTAATTTTGGTGCTTGGGTACATGTTTAAAATATTTATTTATTCTGTGTTTATTCAGGCAACAAAGCTGGGTAGATCCAGGCCAAGATATTTAATTAAGAAATAGGAAGTATTAGGATGGTATTAGTGAGAGTGAAGAGAACGATGGAAGGAGATAGGCCTTTGAGATTAGGGAAAAGCAAAACCATTCAGCTTGAAACTGGTGGTTCCTAGTAAAAGTACACTAATTTAAATAAGCCAGCAAAGAAAGAGGAATGAGATGGAGGGATTGGAGAACAGCCCGCCTGAAGATAAACACAAACTTGATTTTTGTTGGAAAAGTGACTTTAAAATTATTAGTCAATAACGTTTCAGCTGTGGTCAAAAAGTGGCGGGCATAGGGTTGGTGACCTCTGGTCTAAGACATCACTGTCGCCATTGACTGGACTACCTATGATGGGTAGTTGTGTGTTCAAATCTCAGTTGGATGTGGGTGGTTTCGACTCCATACAAATGCGGACACACTTTCTCTAAATTCTACCTTTCTCATCCCTAAAACATTATAGTAATTACTAATTAGTACATATGCATACAGCCCAAACAGGTAGTATGATGCATTGCTCAGGAAAAAAAATGCCCCGAATCTTATTATCTATTCAGACTATCCACATATCCATCTTGTTTCAAAGTTGAGAAAGGTAGCATTTAGAGGAAGAGTGAGAAACCATTCGGGGAAAAATCATCTTCAGTACCTCCGACCGGGAATTTTAAACCTGATATGTCACTAGGTAAACTCAAGTCCATTGCAAGAGCGACGCTTAAGAGCATGCTGTCACCGAATAAGGTCATAGAGCTAGTAAAATGGGTACATACTCTGGCGAGAGTTCAAATGAAGTTCTCTCCCTGCTGAAACAAATTATTATAAAAATTAGTACTCTAGTCATAATTATAAAATAATATATCAAGTCTAATGATTAGAAAATGTGTACTAGAAGGTTTAGTTGGTATCAAAGTAAGGAAAGAAATGATCGGTATAGTTGATATTTAAACGTTACAATAATAATACGAACCACTTTTATATATTTACTCCCCAAGTAGTGATCTGCTGCTGATATTTTCAGTGTCGATAAAATAATAATATATTTAAGTTTTGATGAGATTATATAACAAAATAATAATAAAAAATGGCACTTCTGTTAACGGCTGTCATCCATATTAATAAAAGTTTCCATCAGATTTGAAACATTATTTATCTAAGAGACAATTTCATAGTCAAACTTACAGTAGCCCCATGACTTCTTTGGTGCTGACTGACAGCTCGCAGCTAACGGCTTTGAAAAGTTACCAGACCAAATTAATTATCCCTACGCTGAACCATATGATTTGCAAAAACATGGGTTTAACAGCTGTCACTTCTGAGAATCAAAATATTGACTGTCAGAAGTCAGCTGTGAGTTGTCAGTCAGCACCAAAGAAGCCATGGGGCTACTGTAGTATGACTCAAGTGCGGCGCTATACTAAATACAAGAGGACATCTACCTTGACCAGAATGGAGTGAGCAAGTTTCATAAGTGAAACTGGTTTTATGTTCTAAATCAGGAACATTAAAACTTTTTTTGAGAGGGTGCGGCCTATTTTCGTGCAATTGTTTTGCATATTTATAGGATTTTTTTTTAGTAGCTAAAAGGACTATTGGACAGTAGCGGATTTAGGCTTAGGCCCGTGAGGCCCGGGCCTAGGGCGGCAAATTTTGAGGGGCGCCAAAATTTTTAATTGAAATA
>CABEEJ010005372.1:33253-51035 GCA_901482245.1 Timema douglasi | reverse complement strand
TACATACATACATACATACATACATACATACATACATACATACATACATACATACACACATACATACATATATACATACATACATAATCACGCTGTTCTATTAAGTGGAAGGCAAAAAAACTGTGTATATAGCACAAAAAACAGCTCCTTACTTAATCCATCTTCACTAACTTTCTCCACACTTCTTTATCCTCGCATACTCCCTTCACTTCAACAACATCCATACACCGAGACATACATGTTCTTTTATTCTCAGAACTCTTAATCTTTCTCTTTTTCATTCACTCGTCTATAATAATTAGCCATGTCTGACATGGCCTACCCCTTCCTTTTGGTCCACACACTCTACCTTCATATGTTTGCCCTCGATCCACAATGATCCTCTCAACATGCCCAAACCAAGGTAAGATGCTTCTTTCACATTGATCTGTTGGATTCCCTTTAAAATCGCACTCCTCCAGAACCCATTCGTAAATTACCATGTTCATATGAGTTTTTCTTCATACACATTTTAGATATTACATTCTAATCACATGTATATATGTATGTATTATAAAATCTAGGTAATAAAACATTAAGATTTATATTTTTCAAATTTAGATAATTTTGAACTCAGAACTCAAACCAGTATCATTACAGCTGAAGGGAATGCTTGGAAACATACGGGATTTATTTTTAATAAACTACTTGGTTTATATTTAGCTATAGTCATATTAAAACTGTTTTCGTAGTTGAACGTTAATATTGGAAGTCGTTATCGAGTATTATTAATAAGATGCACTAGAACAACGTTCAAGGTATAAACTAGCAACCTAATGATAAGAGAACAGTGGGAAGACCTAGACGCAGATGAGAGGATAACATTAAACTGGACCTGGAAGAAATAGGGTGTATTAAGGTATACTGGATATAGCTAGCTCAAGATAGGGATAGGGTGTAATGAGGTGGACTGGATAGAACTAGCTCAAGGTAAGGATAGAGTGTAATGAGGTGGACTCGATAGAACTAGCTCAAGGTATTGATAGGGTGTGTTGAGGTATACTGGATATAGCTAGCTCAAGATAGGGATAGGGTGTAATGAGGTGGACTGGATAGAACTAGCTCAAGGTATTGAGAGGGTGTATTGAGGTATACTGGATATAGCTAGCTCAAGATAGGGATAGGGTGTAATGAGGTGGACTGGATAGAACTAGCTCAAGGTAAGGATAGGGTGTAATGAGATGGACTGGATAGAACTAGCTCAAGGTATTGATAGGGTGTAATGAGGTGGACTGGATAGAAATAACTCACGATAGGGATAGGTTGCAACTTTAATATTATTGATGCCTTAGAGTAATTTCTCTCTTTTTTTACAATTTGTGCACGGGTTAGTACTATGTAAAAGTATTAGTAATGGTTGCATACCTACCTCGAATTGTACTGTTATCTTGAACCAATTATAATCTCTTGTATTTTAAAAGGTTGTTCCTAAGTCTATTCGACTACATATTTAAACACATGCAATCCTATATAATCGTGAAGGGATCATATAGTTAATATGTAATGTACCTGCACGATATCTATTTGCAATGTGCTACACATGATATTCATGATTCATGAAACAGCAAACGTCCAAATTATCGCATTTCGTTAAAACATGTAGGATTAAAGAATATTCCATCAAGGGTTCAGCCTACCAAAGCACTGAAACACTTTACAAATGTTTAATAAATCTTTGTGAGTGTGTTCCAACTGATGGCCCGCAAGCCAAATGCGGCCCACGCATTCACTTGAAGGAAAATTGAAGAGTGACCCTCGATGGCAGATGTGAGATAGCGTATTATTCAAATAAAACTATTTATTAAAAAGAAAAGCAGTTATTGAATTTTATATGCATTTAGTTGGTTATTAAAAATACGTTGAAATATATTATTTATAATACTAAATTGCCCGCCTCGGTGGCATAGTTAGATAACGCGCTAGTTTCATGTTGAGCTAGACTGCAGAGGACGGAGAGATCAAGGTTCGAATCTCGCTCGGGTGAACTAGGGATGGTTTTTCCTAAATGATATTTCACTCTCCCTCCACGTAAATGTGGGTTCACTCCCTATAAATTCAACCTTCCCAATTTCTGACCCAGTAGCGTAATTAGTATACTACTTAAGCGTATAACCCGAACGTGTAGCAATACGCAGTGCTAGAAAAAAAAGTTTGTTTTTTTAAATGTTTGTACATGAATATTTAATAATACATTTTGGGCGGATTTACAACATTTTTTTGGCTATAAAATTGCAAAGATTCTCCCAACCAAAAATACAATGTACATATAAGTATTGGAATTAGTTTATTAAGTGTTGTTTTAGGTCTATATTAAGTTGATGGGATTACTAAATTTATCTTCGACCCACGGTCCAAATTGATGATCATATTTGGTGCTTTGGATGAAAAAGTTGAAGCACGCTGAATTAAGATATAGGGCCAGTTTCATAGTCAAACTTAGTACGCCTCAAGTGCGGCACTACACTAAGTACAAGGCGACACCTACCTAAACCAGAATGGAATGGGCCAGTTTCCTATGTGAGAACGGTCCACTCCATTCGAGTTTAGGTAGGTGTCGTCTTGTATTTAGTGTAGCGCCGCACTTGAGGCGTACTAAATTTGACTATGAAACTGGCCCATAGTTTGCAGTGGCGGGGTATGGATTATTGCTAGGGTAAGAAGTTTAAGTTTAAACATTACCTGTGGAATGTTCTCATCACTCTGTTAAACATTAATTGGCCAGATATTCACGGATATACCTCTCCATATCAGGTATGTGGAATTGAACACGTAAATAATTGGTCAAATGGGGTACTCATTGTGGAATAACATGTCACAGGTAAAGTTTTAAGAAGCAATGCTTAGCCTGGCAACACATTAGGACACGATACGGAACTTGTTGTTTGTTATCTATGTATCTTTTATAATAAAAGGAAGTGTTTGTGTGCGATGCCCAGTCAATTCTACGACACGCAGAAGTCTGAAAGTTTTAACATAGGTGGAAGGAAGGGGGTCCGAATGCACCTTGAAGACGGTTTTTTAAATCATTAATCGGCCTTTTATTAGGCTATTTTTAACAAATTTTTGAATAAAATGAAAGAAAATATAGTTAATCTGGTTTAGAATTACGTTTCAGAGAAATGGAAAATCGGGCACCATGGGGGAGGGGGGGTGAGGGGTGTAGAGGGGGCCTATATAATTCTCGTACAACAGTGGGTCACAGAAAAACACCGTGCGGGATTACTTATTTTAAAATATGTATTTCTGAAATGAAGTCAAAGGTTTAGAAATTGTTGCTATAAATTTGAAAACCTTATATTTTAAGTTTTATAATCCAAACAAATTGTATCAAGAGATGAAATAACTCTCTTTCAGCATTTTACCCACAGTTTAATTCTCATGGGAATATATTATATGGCAATAAACATAGATCTAGTCTTCCTAAAAAAAATAAAGTCATTATTAATATGGTAAATATATTAAATGCTAAGATAATTACTATTGATAGTGTTAGAGGCTTTGAAATTGCAGTCACCATTCTTGCAAGAAATACTCGGCGTGTAAATATATACTTTTAACTAGGCTCTGGGTGACCTGGCGGTCTAGGGGTTAAGGGGTCAGACTTCTGCGCTGGCGGCCGGGGTTCAATACTCAGTCCCGGCACAGATTTATCTGTTTACCAAACCCTTCCTTCACCTCTGACAAGACATCTTGTGAATGTGGGGAATGCCAGGCCTCCANCGGCCGGGGTTCAATACTCAGTCCCGGCACAGATTTATCTGTTTACCAAACCCTTCCTTCACCTCTGACAAGACATCTTGTGAATGTGGGGAATGCCAGGCCTCCACCGTGGTTCGGATTCCATGTTAAACTGTAGGTCCTTCATTTCATCTCACAATCACCCTACCATTACACATTAGCGTAAGTGCGTATAACCCGAACGGGTAGTAAGAAGCGGTGCTAATAATAATAATAATAATAGGTTTCTACTCGTTAATATATGAACTTATAAAAGAAATAATGATAATAATTCAAAGTACATTTTAAATGCTCTAAAACTATTTAACAGTCGTCAATTCATGTTACTTTGCAACTGTAATAAAGTTAATTATTTCAAGTTATCACATAATATGGTAATTCAGTTTTAAAATTATTCTCTTTTATCAATTATTTATTAACATTCCAGAAAACATGCTAGATAGTATCAAATAAGGAGAATTTAATATTTTAATAAATGACTATTTATTAGATTAAAAGTCTTGGAGTGTTTTTTTAACACTACATCATCATGCTTATAATCATTATCTTTGCTATATGATTAATTTGTGCTTTCTGAATCTTCATTCTATGAAAGTATTAATTTACAATTACATTTAATTTGACTACTGTCAATGTTTTTTAGCTTTGTACACAGTCTCCACACATGTATGTACTCAAACCTAGGATAAACATTAATAGAGCTAAATAAAATTGTATGTTTAACTTTAATTAGTTATTCTGTTTTAGGGTATTTTGAGTGTCTCCTAGCATAGTACCCAAACCAATGGGCACAATAACATAGGCGTAGGGTTTATCTTCATCTCATCTGAGGTTAACGGGTTGTACCGTATCCTAAAGGTTTTCCCATTATCCTCCCACGCAAATTCCGATAAATTCCCTGTAAACAATAGGTCCCGTGTTTGATTCCCGAGATGGCTTGAGTATTTATTACTAGTAAAATTGGGGTTTCTATTTAACACTGGTCAATTTGACAGTCAGGGGAAAAGGGGTTCAGGGTCTGTTCTAGATTTATTCTAGTGTCCCCGTCTTACCACCCGTTCGTGTTATACGCTTATGTGCTAGTTACGATAATGGTTTTAGGGATTAGTGAGATTATATTTACAGGAAGGTTACCCGCATTTGCATGGAGGGAGAGTGGAAAGCTATATTGGAAAAACCTCTCAGTACACCTGACCGAGATTCGAACCTTGATCTCCCCATCATTGGCAGTCTAGTCTACTGCGGTAGTAGCGCGTTAGACCATATGGCCTCCGAATTGGGTTGTTTTAGATTTAATTTAGTTTATAATTCGTGTGCTGATATAATTAGTCGGTTTAGAAAGTGCTCGTTAAAAATCTGTAATTAAAATAAAATAGGGTACAGGCCTTGAATTTTGTGGGAGAAAATATTAGAGGTATTTCTCGATTATGGGTGCGGCACGGATTTTGTAAACGGTATCCTTTGTCAATATTTCTCTATTAAGGGTGCGGCACGGATTTTGTAAACGGTATCCTTTGTCAATTTTTCTCGATTAAGGGTACGGCACGGATTTTGTAAACGGTATCCTTTGTCAATTTTTCTCTATTAAGGTTGCGGCACGGATTTTGTAAATTGTATCCTTTGTCAATATTTCTCTATAAAGGGTGCGGTACGGATTTTGTAAACGGTATCCTTTGTCAATATTTAAATATCCTTAGCTATAGAATGTTCTACAACTTTATACCTGCTAGCTTCACAGAACCACCGGCACCAGTGATCGAGTGGTCTAACGCATCACTCGTGCTTTAGACTGTAACGCCAATGACGGGAAGATCAAGGGTTAGAGCCCCGTTCAGGTCTATTGTGGGCGTATTTTATTGAATGGCTTCCTACAATTCCTCCACGCAAATTTAGGGACACTTACTTTAAAATTCTACCTTCCTAGTTCTTGTTCGGTTTGCGTGATTAATGTATGGGTATCGACCAAATTGGTTTTTAGACGCCGTGGAATAAAAAACACCAACTTGGTTTAGATGCCACGCTTGTTTATTAATGATTGAAAAAAATATATATACAAAGGGTATGAAACATAAAGATAATGGAGGAGTCAAGCATTCAACAAGTCTTGTCATATTATTTATTTTTATTACTGTTATTATTTTTTAACTTAACTCCCACTTCAGAACCTAAATCTCATCTAAAATTAGATTAGGTGTACAACAATAAAATACGAAGGGGTCTAAAAAAAATATAAGAAGGATGAAAGAAATACAAGCAGACGAAACAAAAAAAAAAGTAAATGTAACGCCTGGAACTGTTTTTTTTTTCTGTTCTTGTTGCGTTTGTGCACCTGGCGTGATAAAGGTGGTATAATATACTAGGGCCGTCCCCTAACGTGAGGTAAGTGAAATAGCAAAGTCAAGTAGAACAGAAATTCGTGACCCGCATCGGTGTTCATGGAGTTTAAAGCGACACTCCACACTTTTTTTTTATGATCACTCTTATATCTTTCAAGCCTTCTATGAGAAAATATATGAATAATTATTTTTTAATTGAATAGTATTTATCTCTTTCCCACACATGTCCTCCGGGTACATATTGGCGCCTGGCGTCTCAGAAACTGTGTGCTACATTCTGTAAAATGTCATCTTTTCTTCATATTAAATTATGTGGCCTGTACAGCAATTTGATTTATTACATTTTATTTAAATTTATGTGTAGACACATATAGAATACTATTTTCCTTAGAATTAATTACCTTGTCTGATATTTAGAAGAGTTACTAGATCTACTTTCATACGTCAAGTCATGTGATCTTCAGTTGTTAATTTTGATAGATAATATCAATATCTTTAAAATAACACTACAATATTGTAGTTAGATGTTATCGACGCTAACCACAAAGAAAATATGTTTGTATTATTATTGTTATTATTAGCACCGCGTCTTACTACCCGTTCGGGTTATACGCACTTACGCTATAATGTAATGGTAGGGTGACTGTGAGATGAAATGGAGGACTCTACAGTTTAACGTGGGATCCGAACCACGGTGGAGGCCTGGCATTCCCCACATTCTCAAGATGTCTTGTCAGAGGTGAAGGAAGGGGTTTGGTAATCAGATAAATCTGTGCCGGGACCGAGGATTGAACCCCGAACCCCCCAGCACAGAAGTCCGATACCTTACCCGTAGATCCCAAGGTCACCTTTTTAAGAATAAATGTTAAAGCTATTATAAGAACAAACATTGATTGAATTTTCATAAATTATTAATCGGTAAGCTACTTTTAATTTTAAAGCTAGAATTAAAAATCATAATTTCATCTTGAGGTATAGACATATAACATTTATATATTCATTTAGAAATCCGAACCCGTGGTGTAGTGGTCAGTGAACTTGGCTACGAACCTTGGGGTCTTGGTTTTTATTCCTGGCTAGTACCTTGGGTATTTTTCTCCTAAGGGGAATAACCTCAAAGGTCGCCGGGGGTTGTTAAATTAGGCTAAAGTTAGGTTACGACACCCACACCTCCATATTCACTATCATCACATCATCTCATCATCGTTCTCTGTGCCACCAGACCAGCAAATAGTCCACACATAAGGCGACCGAACCGTGATGACATGTTCCTCGTAATCAGTGATGCCATACGCGGAAAAAAAAAAAAAAAACCAATCATCAAACCGTTCCAGCTTAGCAAAAGGTACGTCAGATTTGTAAAACCAGCTTTTTTCAAGCTAAAATTCAAAATTCTTGACAGTAATACTTTCTCTGTATGAAAAGGTATAACTTTTTCTATTATTCAACTTAAAAACAAAAATTCTAATGTAAAACTTAAAAAATATAAAACTTAAAAAATATAAAACTTTAGATAATATATTTATATCCCCGCATCTTAATATCTGTTCAGGCTATAAGTATACAATGATAATTATTCTGATGGTGTGTAGATGAGAAAGGAAGCATATTGGAGGTAATATACCCGCATTTGCATAGGAGGAAAGTGGGAAAATCATTTAGAAAAAAACCCACCTTAAGTATATCCAAACGGGGCTCAAAACCCGATCTACCCGTAATCATCAGAATGACGCCTTAGACCATTCAGCCACTGAAGCGGGTGATACTATATTAGCACTGCTATGTCAAATATTGATATCTCAAAGTTATTAATAACCCATTAGGTGATGCGATGTTGTGCTGGTTGTAAGTATAGCAAGTCTAGTACATCTTTTTTTTTCTGAACTCTTGTTCTTTTTATGTTAGTGGCTTTGATCCGAATACCAATCACAAAATACATTACACTTTCAGGGGCAAACCCTCTACTATCCAAGTCACAAACATTAGTTTGCATTTTTATTAAATATACAATCCTAAAATATATTACACTTTAAGGGGGGCCAACACAATACTATCCAAGTCGAATACATTAGTTTGTATATTACATATACAATCCTAAAATATATTACACTTTCAGGACGACCTACACCCTACTATCAAAGTCACAAACATTAGTTTGCATTTTTATTAAATATACAATCCTAAAATACATTACACTTTCAGGGGGCCAACACACTATTATCCAAGTCACAAACATTAGTTTGCATTTTTTTTAATATACATTCCTAAAATACATTACACTTTCTGGTGGCAAACACGTTACATTCCAAACAACATACGTTAGTTTGTATATTAAATATACATTCCTAAAATACAAATTTCGAGGACGTTTAGCAACGTTATATAGAAGACAAATATATGTAAATTAAATGTTAAGGAATGTGAAATGTAATTGTCAACAATAAAAAACTTAAAATACAGTTGTCGTAACGTCAAGGTAAATAATTAGCAGTGACGTGAGAACCTTTGGAAGGTTTTACCAGGACAGTTATTATTATTATTGTTATTACAACTATGGACGTACAGTCGGTTTCATATAAGAGTATATCTATAAAACATATTTTATTTTATGTTTACCGCCACTTATTACAATCATTTGGGTGTATACGTGTATGTATTAATTATAATAGTGTGTTAGGGGTGAGGAAGGATGAGTTTAGATAAAGTATTCCCACATTTTCATGACAAGAGAGAGAGGGTGAAAACCATTGAGGAATATAGCTCCATCATTACACCCAACCCCGAATCTAACAGTGAAATCCTTATCATTGGCAGTCCAGTCAGTTGGGAAAGAGACATCTTAGAACATTTGACCACCAAGGCGGTTATAAAAACTTATTAACAAACTATTTTTTTATACGCTTTTGTATTATTTAAAAAAGAGTGTTGTATATTTTAACACCTCAAAAGTCAAACGTAGTTGTAGCATATTTTTATCTTCTATATTGGTGACCTGGCGGTCTAGTGGTAAGGTGTCAGACTTCTATGCTAGCGGCCGGGGTTCAATCCCCGGTCCCGGCACAGATTTATCTGATTTTCAAACCCTTCCTTCACCTCTGACAAGATATCATTGTGAATGTGGGGAATGCCAGGCCTTCCACCGTGGTTCGGATTCCACGTTAAACTGTAGGTCCTCCATTTCATCTCACAATCACCCTACCATTACACATTAGCGTTAGTTTGTATAACCCGAACGGGTAGTAAGACGCGGTGCTAATAATAATAATAATAATAATAATAATAATAATAATAATAATATAAATAATAATAATAAATACTTTATCATAGTAAGTTGGATAGCCTGGAAAAATAAAACACTCAAAATAATTGTATTATGAAACACTACGACCTTCCAATTTTTCCTTCATGACAAGGATGCCGCGTGTTTAACAAGAAGCCAACCGGTAAGTAATAAGAGAGGGGGGGGGGGTAATAAACATGATCGATAATGACGTGTTGGTGTTTTACGGCGAGCATATGGACAACATTCATTAGAGAGTACGGTACGTTGGGTTGATCTGCAGGTCAGGTATCTATCTACAAGGAGCTTGATACAGTACAATTTGTACAAAACAGGTATAAGATATATTACAGGTCGATTTTCATAGGAAGGACCTTATCTGACTTTTAAAAGTTACTGCAATACCATTTTCATAGGAAGAGATATATCCGAGTACTAGAAAAAAAATACTACAGTCCAATTATTATTGGAAGAGTACTTACTATCCTACAACTAACAAAAAGTTGCTATGGTCCATTTATCAGATAAAGAGTCTTATCCGACTACTAGAAAAGCTAATATGATCCACTTTTCATAGAACGAATCAAATACGACGACTAGAAAAGTTGCTACAGTCCAATTATCATATAAAGAGTCTTATCTGACAACTAGAAAAGAAACTACAGTTAGTGACTTCAGTGTACGGGTAGGAAAGGAGTATTAAGTGACTTTAATGCAAGTATAAAAAGAGAGGATCTAATAATAATACTAATAATTATTATTATTGTTATTATCACCTTATATTACCACCCGTTCAAGCTATACGCACTAGTTTTCAAGTTCTCATCGTGGTTTGAGGAGGAAAAATATACGTTTTGTATAAAATTGTCACATCAAAAACTCAAGATTTATGTGACCTTGATATAATTTGACTTGAACGTCGAATAAGGCCTCAGTCTTTAGAACTAGTAAAAATATTTTAATACATTTAAACACGATAATCTGCAGTCGCCCTTATAACGTTCCAATAGAATTGGCCTACTATAAATACATATAAAATAATATTAATAAAATTGTTTGTTTTTTTCATTAATTTTGCTGACGAAAATATGTATTTGTTTTTTTCTGTGAGGCCTTTCCTTTGAAAATCGGACTTTAAAGACTTTAAGATACAATTATCCCAGTAAATTAGCTTGCACGTGTGTCTAACACTTGTACTACGTTGTCCCTGCAGTATAGACTACTTGCGTGTGTGGGACCAATTATTGTTTCTACTTCTTTTTTTAATCCACAAAGGATTTAATATTCTTCTTACATTTTTAGCTTCTGGACAGACTCCATTCTTGAAGTAAAGTAGGATGTTGAAACAAGTAGTAGTTCCCGGAACTTTTGCCCGGAAGAAGTTTAGGACTCATGTGTGATCAAAAGGTTCGAAGTGGAAAATAAATAGAAAATAAAAATAAATTCGGATTGAATGATTGATTAAATTAAGTTCTGTTTATTTCTTTTAAATTTTGAATATTTATAGCACCCTTTTCTAAACATAGACCCATATAAGAATACTGTTGTTTCGTATTTTTATTGTCAAAACTATAAATGAGCTGAGATTTATATCGCAAGTGTACAGGCTTAAATGCATTCATAAATATGTACCTAAGGAAAGGATGGGAAATACATTGAAGAAAAATAACCCTAAAGACCCATAACAAGAATTAAATAATAATAATAATTATTATTATTATTAGCACCGCGTCTTACTACCCGTTCGGGTTATACGCACTTACGCTAATGTGTAATGGTAGGGTGATTGTGAGATGAAATGGAGGAACTACAGTTTAACATGGAATCCGAACCACGGTGGGGGTCTGGCATTCCCCACATTCACAAGATGTCTTGTCAGAGGTGAAGGAAGGGTTTGGTAATCAGATAAATCTGTGCCGGGACCGAGGATTGAACCCCGGCCTCCAGCACAGAAGTCTGACACCTTACCCCTAGACCGCCAGGTCACCCAATATAATTATTCAATGTTGGCAAGATGCCACTACGTTTATCTTAGAGCTGTCAAAAATTGACACCATGGATTAAAATATGGAGGCTCAGAACACAATTTGTAAGAACATGATAGTCAGGGGTGTACTGTAAAGTTCCAAACGGCACGGTATTACAAATATGATGGCCCTTAACACACACAATGCCACTGGAGATATGTTTCAGTGTAAGCTGAAGTAGTCGATTAAAGTATTTATATTTTTATTACTAGTAAGTTTAATCCAGAATCTATTTTCAGCTATACGAGTAATACCGATAGTTACTTCATCATGAAGTCAAATTGAAAAATAAAATTCTATTTTCTACTGGCGTAAGTAAAAAATACCTGGAAATTGTTGGACAATATCTGAGGGTCATTTTTTGTCATATTTAGGGGAGTTTGCACAGATATCATATTGATTCTTCAATCATAAAATTGCCAATAAGCTTGATCCTAGACCAATAAAAGTTTGGTTTGCAACAGACTTAATTAGGGCTCAAAATCTCCGACCACTTGACCATATATTTGATCAAATAATCAAGTAAAACCAACATGGCGACACTGTAAAAGAAAAAAAGCATTTTATTAGGAAAATCTGATCATGAAATGACCTAATTATTTAATACAAAAGTTTGGCTATGATGTACGTACCTGTAAACTTTAGGCTAGGTCTCTGGTAGCCTAACTTGCCTGATATTTATATATTTATTTTATTATAGGTATATTGCTCTTTCAGTCACGTTCCCTAAAAGAAAAATGTTTTAAACAATTTTATAGTTATATTAAAATTATCCTCAGGAGGAGTTGTCTTCTGCACGACGTCATAGAAGGAAATGTTGAGGGAAAAAGAAGCTTAGGAAGAACTGTCTTCTGCATGACGTCATAGAAGGAAAGGTTCAGGAAAAGAGGAGCTTAGGAAGAACTGTCTTCTGCATGACGTCATAGAAGGAAAGGTTGAGGGAAAAAGAAGCTTAGGAAGAACTGTCTTCTGCATGACGTCATAGAAGGAAAGGTTGAGGGAAAAAGGAGCTTAGTAAGAAGGAGAATTCAAATATTGGATGACTTGAAGGAAATAAGAAAATTATGTGAGCCGAAGGAGGAGGCAGAGGATGGGGTGCATTGGCGGTCTAAGTTCACTAGAAAAAGAAATGGACCTGTCGTAAGACAGAACACCTAATAATAATAATACACCGTAAAAACCAAACTCTTGTACTTCCAAAGAGTTTTGTAAGGATTTCACCTAAGCGATTGGTAAATATCTCGGCTACTAAGGCAGCTCCATTAATCTCTCATATGTGGAGTAGCCACACATACTCCTACGATATGTGAAGAGGTCCATTGTTTCTTTGTAGGTAGTAGAAGCATCTGAATCTCCTCTTTATTCCCCTCCCTTTACCCCTCCAGCCATACACTAGACTTCTCTATGGAAAGACTTCCCCGACACTTGTTTGGGCGGAGTCTCTTTTTCTCCCAGATCTCTAGCTCCGTCTCCTTCTAGTCTGCATGGAGACTCTGACATAGCTCCGTCTTTTACTTAGCTAGGTTCTCTCTCTCTCTCTGTCTTCGCGTTGTTTTCTATCTGGTTCCTTCTCCCCTTCCTCCTCCCTCCACCCATCATGTAGCTAAAAGCGCTTCTACAGCGGAGAACTCTTGAAGTAGCTCGCTCGCTCAACCGATTGCTAAAACACGATCACTTAGAGANTGTAAATGGAGGTTTTTTTTTCTGTTTATTAAAAACCTTTGGGGGGGGGGGGGGTAGTTTATCAAATATATTTCCACATTAGATTAAAATATAATTTGACATAAATAAAAAAGTCAATGTACATTAGTTATGTCTATAAATAAAAAAAATGGCGTTAAACTATATCGTTCTATGAATTAACACGATACAACGATCATTTCATAGGGGGAAAAAAATTATCTTGAATTTGAACTTGCTGAACAGAATGATCATATAAACACACGACTTACAAACTAACTTAATTCTTTAACATTTACAACATTAAGACCACCTCTGACATTAATCCATCTCCGTTAGAGGATAAAGCTTTAGCAAAGCCCAGGATCGATTTAAAGAGCCCTTTGCCTTACAGGAATATTGGATATTAGCTATCACCTGTGTTAAGATCATCTTTGGTGGTCGCATAGTCTGAGGCGTCAATATGACGATAGACTAGACTTCCGAAAGCTTAGTACGCCCAGTAGGCCCGACCGGGATTCGAGGTGAGTTTAACACGATAGTGATCCCTTAGAACATTTAACCTATGAATAGGTTTAAAAATATATTTTATTATTGTTGTTGTTATTATTATTATTATTATTATTATTATTATTATTATTATTAGCATTGCCGCACTTACGCTAATGTGCAATGGTAGGGTGAATGTAAGATGAAATGGAGGGCCTACAGTTTAATGTGGATATCCGAACCACGGTGGAGACCTGGCATTCCTCACATTCACAAGATGTCTTGTCAGAGGTGAAGGAAGGTTTTGGTAATCAGATAAAAAAAAATATATTTTAAAAAATTGTTATAGTACAATTCAATATAAAAATAAGATAAAAATAAAAGTGCTAGAATAAAATATAATAGGTTTTTAAACAAACTACAAATCCTAAAAACTGAGATTAATACCGATATACCATAATGGTTAAGAATTTAAGCACCTGCAGTCGAAGATTTTTATTTAGGGAATTTAACTTTGATAAGAAGATAAATATAAAATAAAGAAATTCATCATAATAATCGTGAACATCTTCCAACCACTGACTGGGTCCGTTTGGAACACAAGCCTCATCCACCGCCTTCTTTCCTCTCACCATCTCTCTCCCTCCCCCTTGGGTCAGTCCTCTCCTCTCTCCTCCAAACTCCTCCTTACTCCCTTCAGGTATCTATCTGTCCCTTGGTCTTCCTCTCATCCTCCACCTGGTCCCAGTCTTCTACTCTTTCCTCAGAACTCCTCCTTACTCCCTTCAGGTATCTGTCCCTTGGTCTTCCTCTCTTCTTCCACCTTGTTCCAGTCCTCTCCTCTCTCCTCCACACTCCTCCTTACTCCCTTCAGGTATCTATCTGTCCCTTGGTCTTCCTCTCTTCCTCCACCTTGTCCCAGTACTCTCCTCTCTCCTCCACCCTCTTCCTTACCCCCTTCAGCCATCTGTCCCTTGGTCTTCCTCTCTTCCTCCACCTTGTCCCAGTCTTCTCCTCTCTCCTCCACACTCCTCCTTACTCTCTTCAGTCATCTTGCCCCTTGGTCTTCCTCTCTTCCTCAAGCTAGTTACAGTCCTCTCCTCTTTCCTTCACACTCCTCCTTACTCTCTTCAGTCATCTTTCCCGTGTTCTTCCTCTCTTCCTCAACCTTGTTCCAGTCCTCTTCTCTCTCCTCCACACCCCTACTTACTCCCTTCTGTCCCTTGATCTTCCTCTGGTCCTCCTACCCTCCCACCTCCACACCCAACATCCTCCTGGGCATCCTTTCCCTCCCCATTCTTCTCACATGTCCATACCTCCTTAGTCGTTCTTTCTCTATCCTGTCCTGGACTATCTCTTCCTTTACTATTCCTCTTACTCTCTCATTCCTCATCCTGTCACATTTTGTCACACCGACCCTGCTTCTCAAAAATCTCATTCTCATTAAATATCATTATTAAAAAGCCATATTTTGTGTTGAAAACATGCACGTATTCAAATTAAATGCTTATTTCACTGCATCTTACTACTCATCCAGGCAGTACTCCTTTAATTACTCTAGTAGGGCTGGTACAGTTTAGAAAAAAAAAAAGTACCATTATTTGTGTGAGGGAAGATTAGGAAACCACGTATGAAAAATTCCCCTCTCCTTCCCCCTTAATACATCTAGCCGGGATTCGAATGCTGATCTATCCATCACCGACCCGCCTCGGTGGCGTAGTTGGCTAACGCGCCTGTGTTGAGCTCGACTGCTGAGGACGGGGAGATCGAGGTTCGAATCTCGGTCGGGTGAACTGGGGGTGGTTTTTCCTAAATGGTTTTCCCACTCTCCCTCCACGCAAATGCGGGTTCATTTCCTATAATTCAACCTTCCCAATTCCCAATCCATGAGCGTAATTAGTACTTAAAGCGTATAACCCGAACGGGTAGTAAGACGCGGTGCTAAATATTATTATTACTATTCCATCACCGACAAACCAAATTAACGTGACATTAGGCCCTAGTACCCACCAATGCTTGTTTTAAGGTGGGAGTGTTGATGAGGCCAGTTAATGGTAGTATTTCTGAATATTTTTTTTATAGAAAAATATTATTTTGCTCAAAATAAATCAAATATTGCTCCGGTAGAAACATAGAGTTAAAATTTTCTTCACGTGGTTATATCAACGGTTGTTGAATATCTATCAATGGTTTCCTGGAATTTAATGACCATTTTTTTCATCTTCATTTAAAAAGTTTCTCGTCTAATGTCTCGCTCGCTATGCTCATGACAGATATTCAACAAATGTTGATATCAACATTTGAGGAAAATTAAACTTTAGATTTCTACTAGAGAAATATTTGATTTATTTTAACAAAGAATAATGTTTTGATATAAAAACTGTAAAAATAGTGCTTCTAGCTCGTGTTCCCTTCACTCCCACCTTAATTAATATGAATGTGTGTATGTGTGTGTGTTTGTGTTTATATATTTATGTTTATATAATATATATGTGTGTTTAAATATGTATGTGTGTGTTTATTATTTATGTATACGAGTTCGGCTAAAAGGTCGCGAAAGAGTATAAATGATCCAGGCGGGTATTTTGGAGGTTGTGTTAACAGTAAACTGAGTCAGGAGTCAGCAACTACTGTTAGAGTTGAGTAACCTAAAGTAACCCAAACATTAACCTAAAACCCATTTTCAATCATCTGAACGGATCACATTTTTGATTTTTGTTTTGTTTTGGTCTATTCTTATAATCATTTTATATATATAGTGAGAGAGAGAGAGCGAGCTATAAACTCAACAAACACTAGTTGGCCTTTCTATACTGTGTGTGTCCCTCACAATAAATACCCGTGTTTAAGTTGCGCGGCTATATCTGGTGGCCCCTCACAGTGTGAGGCCATCCTAGGGAGGTACCTAAGTAGCGATGCAGCTAGCTCGAGCTACCAACTCCGGTTTGTGTGTATCGTGTCACAATTCCTCTTAATAAAGACTCGTGCTAAGTTGCGTGGCTATATCTGTTGGGCCCCTCACAGTGTAAGACCGGCCGAGTGAGGCATCCAAGGAGCAATGCTGATAACTACAGTTTTCAACCCATTTTGTTTATGTCATGTCATGAATCCTCTTAATAAAGACTCGTGCTAAGTTGCGCGACTATATCTGGCGGCCCTCCTCACAGTGTAACACCGTCCGAGGGAGGTACCTAAGTAGCGATGCAGCTAGCTCGAGCTACCAACTCCAGTTTGTGTGTATAGTGTCACAATTCCTCTCAATAAAGACTCGTGCTAAGTTGCGCGGCTATATCTGGAGGCCCCTTGACAGTGTAAGACCGGCCGAGTGAGGTAGCCAAGGAGCAATGCTGCTAGCTCCAGTTGCCCACTTCTCGTCAGGATCAGTCGTGCGCCGAACTACCGCCGCGTAGACAAGCAAACTGTGAGTTTGCGCGCCGCCGGATTTTTTGGATGTTCCGTGGCGAGCCCGTGGTTGTTTTGTTTTTTTGTTTGTGTGTATCTTCTCACAGATGTCGTGCTGTCACCACGTGTTTACATAATGAAGCACCCTTTTTATTCCGCTGACAACATTGTGTCGTAGAGATAATAAATGGTATAGAAACCACGTGGATGGGGGGGAATGGAAAGAAAATAAGTGAATGAAATCTCAACATTTGGTTCTGTTGGTTAGTTTTCAAGTGTTAGTTGATAATGAAAGTGATGTTTTTTTGTGGCTTTATAAATATTATATTGTGAAAGTGTATGTACATTTGTGCGTTTTGCATGAAATTGACAAGCGTTCTTTTATTTCTAGAATATTCTACAACATATGAAATTTCTAAACAAATACGTAGTTCTACAAATTTTTTTAAAGCATAACTTAACACTAAACGGTGGCTAAAACAGGTATTTTATCGTTAAAACCTTTGAGAGTTACAACTAAATATAATTTTATTGGAGATAATATAAAACTTAGTTGCATAGTGTGTTTTTTTTTTGCCAGTCAAATACGGTTATCAACGCATAATCAACTAGAAGTGTTCTTAAAGAACTTGACCGCCATTCAACACACCTATATTTATTCAACGTCCGTCTCTGAAAAAAAAGCTATAAAGTGACTTCAGTTATTCGAAGTTTTTGACACGTTCTTTTTTTTTTATATATCTCTTACGTCATGGATTTGTCAATTTGTTTACAACTGACCGATCGATCAT
>CABEEJ010005372.1:20762-33178 GCA_901482245.1 Timema douglasi | reverse complement strand
CAGATGTGTTTATAAAGATGTGAATAGTAAAATTAAACGTAAGAAACATTGGATTATAAACGTGAAAGTGATATAGTTAGAGGCGGAAAACTATTTTTGTTTCTCTTGTGGTTTTTATTTTCACAATATGTCGATCAACAAACATTATTTTGTGTGTGGCTATAAAGAAATTACCTTGGTGATCAAAAAATTGGACGTCTCAAGCTAAAAGGTAAAAATCCTTTCCAATTAAAAAAAATATTATTAACAATAATAAGTTATGTATTTTTTTTTTATCTATGTTTAGTATTCCTGTACGCCTATTTTATTTTCTCATGGGTTGGTAATCCGGTTGTATTTGTTATTCTTACTAGTAGGGCAGACAAGTATATGCACTCAATACCACCTACCATCTATACCATATTTATACCACCCACACACGTCAGACGTCAGCATAACTAACTACCAGTACTAATTTTATTACCGTACTAAAACGTTTGATGGAAGTTTGATAGATAAACTTGTCAAGTTTCTTGATAATTTACTACTCTTTAAGAACCTTGACTATGTTATAGTTTATAAATAATAAAAAAAAATCACCAAGAGTGATTACATTACGAGTATTTTAAACGTGTTCTTTTTTTTTTAAGTTAAATATTCGTGAATAACCTCACGCTTCTTTCGATATCCCGCGTTGGCAGGTAGCCATCTTGGTTCAGCAGGTGATTCCAAAATGCGTAAAACAAAGAAAAGGGAACGAAAGATTTTATAATCATTAACAAAAGTATATTATTAATGAGAAAGTTATACTTTCGATATGTTGAACTAATATTATTTTTATACTCTCTTGTTTTTTTTTTCTTTCGACAAATGTTTATTTAATAAGCTTACGATGGTAAACAAACTATTGAATTTTTGAATTTTTATTTTGTGACTTTGTAAACACACGAGTTTCAAACTAATCTAAACAAGGGAAGTTGATTACCAATACACGACCACCCCTAACCCATTTACTAATTAGCTATAAATCTACCTTACCATATTCACACGTCAAGTCATGTGATATTTAGTTGTAATTTTTAATATATATATATATACATACAAAAATATATCTATAAAGTAAAATCCGACATCTTGACTCAGTCTAGTAGCGTGTCTGTTTACTGACCTTAAGGATCCCGGCTTCGATTTCCAGCATGGCTGAGAAATAGATCATTGATGAAATATAGGTTTACCCTTTCACAGTGAAGAATTAACGGCTGGGGGACTGGATGTTGTGCCTGTCCTAGTCTTGAGTTAGATTACAAGACATATGAAGGAGGCTACGACAGGCCTAGCCAACCAGTAGTGGAAAATATATGGCTTCAGTAAAAGACTTACCCAGGCCACAGACTGGATATATATATATATATATATATANAAAAAAAAGTAACACCAATAATATAGTAACATTTTATCAATATTGGCCGCAAACAATATGTTTTTATTTTCTAAGAGGTCTTTCCTACCAAAATTAGATTTCAGTAAATATAATTTCCAACAGCAGCCAGAATTGAACCAGGGTCCCTAAACCTACAACCTATTTATATAAATATTTAATAAAAACATATTTTTAAAGAAACGTTATTTCTCAAATTTAGAGTTAAATAGAACGAGTAATGTAGCTAGCCTATATGGTTTCCTAATTTCCGTATTTCATGTCCACCCACGTGACATAAGATTTTTGTTTATCTTAATAATTGCATAAACACATAGTAATGGCTTACTCAGTGGCGTGTTGTGGGGTGTTTCAAGGGTAAGACTTGATAAAACTGTAATATTGTGGTCTATATAAACACATCACTCCTTTTGTGGCCTCCATTTGACTAATAATATGTGAGATATTTTTTACACACAGTCATATGTACAAAGGAATAACGTTTTTAGAAAATATAAGGTTTTATTTTTGTGGTCACAAATGATTAATTTTTACTTCATTACTAATGTTATTTTATATATCTATCAAAAGTTACTTTTTTTTTAGCACCACGTCTTACTACCTATTCAGGTTATACGCATAAAATTGACAGTGCAGATCATATGACTTGACGTATGAATACTTGAAAGTAGATACAAAAAACTTTTGTAAGGTTCTTCTTATTAAAATCGGATTGTACCTCACATGGGAATGTAATTTCGTTTATACTGGTTCACTAAGTGTTCTTTTAAGTATTGAGGACTTATAGCAGGTATACCATCCAAGTAAAATATGCTTACTCTGGCAACAAGTCAGGCCACACCACTGGATATATTAGTCAACTACAAATTCAATGGATTCCGGTTCGATTTTAGTTGGTGCTGATGAAGATGTTTGCCATTTGTACACAGATTTTTCCGTCTATCTAATTAGTAAATATTTAGAACCATGGATGAGTAGGTGGTCTTAGAATTAAGCCCAGCGTCGTAATTTAAGATAGTATGCAAGTCGTGTTGAGGTATGTATATATATATATATATATTTATATAGAAAGCACACCTTAATGCAGGATAAAAGGACAGTGCTTTTTTTGTAATGTTTGTATAATACTTTTTTTTTTGCCAAAATAAAATATTTATTCAGTAGAAACATAATGTTTAATTTTATTCACATAGTGATATCAACACTTGTTGAATATTTGTCATAAGCATAGCGGCATTAGATGAACAACTTTTTAAAATAAGATAAATATTTTTTCACTAAATTCCAGGACACCCTTGACAGATATTCAACAACTTTTGATGTTACATTGTAAATAAAACTAAAAACTATATTGCTGCTGAAGAAATATTTGATTCAATTTGGCAAACAAAAAAGTGTTGTTATATAAAAAGTAATACTCGCTTAACTTAAATCACGTTCCCTTGATAACCACAACAAAGAGCAGTCAAACTCCCTTATTAACCACAACAAAGAGCAGTCAAACTCCCTTATTAACCACAACAAAGAGCAGTCAAACTCCCTTATTAACTACAACAAAGAACAGTCAAACTCCCTTAGTAACCACAACAAATAGCATTCAAACTATTCTTAATCGCCACAGCAAAGAGTAGTCAAACTCCCTTAGTAGCCAAAGCAAAGAGCAGTCAAACTCCCTTATTAACCACAACAAAGAGCAGTCAAACTCCCTTATTAACCACAACAAAGAGCAGTCAAACTCATTAACCACAACAAAAATCAATCAAATTACCTTAGTAACCACAACAAAGAGCAGTGAAACTCCCTTGATAGCCACAACAAAGAGCATTCAAACTATCTTAATCGCCACAGCAAAGAGTAGTCAAACTCCCTTAGTAGCCACATCAAAGAGCAGTCAAACTACCTTAATAGCCACAGCAAAGAGCAGTCAAACTCCCTTATTAACCACCACAAAGAGCAGTCAAACTCCCTTAGTAGCCACAACAAAGAGCAGTCAAACTTCCTTAGTAACCACAACAAAGAGCAGTCAAACACCCTTAGTAACCACAACAAAGAGCAGTCAAACACCCTTAGTAACCACAACAAAGAGAATTCAAACACCCTTAGTAACCACAACAAAGAGAATTCAAACACCCTTAGTAACCACAACAAAGAGAATTCAAACACCCTTAGTAACCACAACAAAGAGCAGTCACACTCTCTCAGTAACCACAAAAAAGAGCATTCAAACTCCCTTAATAGCCACAGCAAAGAACAGTCAAACTCTCCCATTTTATCTCGGTATGTTAAATTAATTAATTTAGCATGATTTCCCTCCTAAATTTTGCTACGGATCAATTAAAGAAGTGATATTAACAGTGTAGCCCATAAATGTATAGCTCGCTTTGTTCGTTGGGGGCTCCGCCCCCAATCCCCTAATGGGTTTTCTTTGCAAGTGGATGTAAACTAATGTAATTCCAGAGCCGTTTTTTTGATAGGTCTTACCATTTAGCCACAAGAGACCTACAAAGAAAGGTCCGCACCGACTTTAAAGTTGCTCCGACATTTTCAATTTTTTTATGGGGGTTGAAAACTAAAATTTTTAGTTTTTCGGAATTTTACTGTCGGATACAGGCTAGAAACTATAAGTTTGCCAAATTTCAAGTTTCTATCTTATCTGGAAGTGGGTAAACACTAATGTCAGTGAGTGAGTCAGCCGTGTGGCTAAAGAGTAGTATAATTTAGATAGATTCACATCATTAAACCTTTTCAACTATGGAAAGAGTGAGATAGGTCTACTTTAATTTGGTGTGGTAAAAATTAAATTATTCAATTATAATTCTTCTTTGTTTCACGGGGTTTCGGTAGAATTTATCAGTTAACTCTCTACCCTCCTCTTCTATTTGATGCATTGTGGACTTATAAATAAATGAACGTAGAAGTTAAATTTGAGTCATTTTTAGTAAATTCAACCATACAATTTCTAATTTATATCTTTTATGCTTTAAAAAAATAAGTGTCTAGTAAATAATGCTCCTAAAAAAACATGTATTTATTTTTAAATTTATTAGGAGACTATAGAAGTGAAATATTTTGAGCTAATCATAATATTTGGATGCGTCCTGGAGGGCTTTGAGGAGGGAGTTGACAGCATTCCTGTTATTTTCAAGCATTAAACAAATTGTTTATCAACTCAGCATCCAATCTACAGAACAACAGAACATACTCTAGGATGATAGGACGAACCTTATGAAACACATACTTATCTGGAAGTTAAAGTATTCTTCATTTCAGAATACTTCTCTACAAATACCGTAACATGCAATGCATTGTCCTCAAATGACGTCACAATACATCCCGTAATTATATCGGTCGAGTTAGGTGCAAGAACATTGGTCTGGCAACTGGTCTATAGCAGGTTCAGGGGATCAATGACGTCACAGCCAAAGATAAGTGTTGGTCACGCCCAGTGCATTGTAGAGATAAAACATAGCGCCATAGAAGTAGAGATTAAATAGAAAATGTATGTATAAAAAAATTAAAACTTTGATGTGATTTTATAGTGGTTCTCTATTTGTTTTCAGACGTCTCTGATGTAAAATAATCCCAAAAGATCAACATGCCGATCGAAGGAGTGAGAGATCCCACTCCGGGTCCCACAACGTCATCCTCATTGGTCATCAGAGGGGGGGAAGACACCCCACTACCTCTCCAACTGTCCAGGTCTCGTGATCCGACCTATATGACGTCACCAGGGTCCCGAGGCACGTCGACCACGCCCTCCGGCGCCGGAGGCGGCTCCGGGTCATCCGCGAGCACCGCTGCCGCTGCCGCCGCCAGGTTCGAGGTGTCGACGCTGGCATCGTACCACCACCACCTGGCCGCCGCCATGTCGCACCATCACCGCGAGTCGTCAGCCTTCGTACCCGTCGTCCCGTCCCGGTTCGTGTCGTACCCAGGTGACCTCCACCCCCTCATCTCTGCCGAACTTCTTCAGCACGCCGGCTCTAACAGGGAGGGTTCCGGTGGCAGGGACGCTCCGGGAAAGATGGATGAGAGGGTTGGGGGAGGCGGAGGGGGAGGTCCCACGGGTGGAGGGGTCGTCACCTACTCGGGAGTGCGGAAGTCCACTAGTTTTGATCTGATGGCCCTCATGGCGGATAAGAGGAAGGAACTTGCCCTAAGGGAAGAAGCCGCCTGCGTGGCTGCCGCAGCCCACGCTGCCGCGGCTGCCGCTATGCTGCTACCTCATCATCGACAACCCCCTCCCCCTGGTCTGCTGGAAGGGCTATCTGGGGGCCCACCTCCACCTCCACATCATCCCTATGGTCCTCCAGCCGGTCTTTTTGGACCGGGGTCCGCCGGTGGATCTGCCGGACCCGGAAGTTTCCCGTTCCCCGGAGCGGGAGCCGCCATGTTTCCTCCGGGACCTCACCATACACATCACCCTCACGCCCACTTAGACAGGAGACTGCTTCGGGCCCCGGGGAGAGCATCAAGGCCCAAGTAAACAGTTCATCTGCAAGTTCTGCAACCGGCAGTTCACCAAGTCTTACAACCTGCTGATCCACGAGAGGACACACACGGACGAGCGCCCCTACTCCTGCGACATCTGCGGCAAGGCCTTCAGACGACAGGATCACCTCAGGGACCACAGGTGAGTTTATCACTGGTTGATTGTGCTATATCACTAAGTGTCATGGTGGCAAGGCCCTCAGACGACAGGACCACCTCAGGGACCATAGGTGAGTTGATCACTGGTTGATTGTGCTATATCACCGGGTGTCATGGTGGCAAGGCCTTCAGATGACAGGACCACCTCAGGGATCACAGGTGAGTTGATCACTGGTTGACTGTGCTATATCACTAGGTGTAATGGTGGCAAGGCCCTCAGACGACAGGACCACCTCAGGGACCACAGGTGAGTTTATCACTGGTTGACTGTGCTATATCACTAGGTGTCATGGTGGCAAGGCCCTCAGACGACAGGACCACCTCAGGGACCATAGGTGAGTTTATCAATGGTTGATTGTGCTATATCACCGGGTGTCATGGTGGCAAGGCCCTCAGACGACAGGACCACCTCAGGGACCATAGGTGAGTTGGTCACTAGTTGATTGTGCTATGTCATGGTGTCAAGGCCCTCAGATTACAGGACCACCTCAGGGACCACAGGTGAGTTGATCACTGGTTGATTGTGCTATATCACTGGGTGTCGTGGTGGCAAGACCCTCAGACGACAGGACCACCTCAGGGACCACAGGTGAGTTGATCACTGGTTGATTGTGCTATATCACTGGGTGTCGTGGTGGTAAGGCCATTAGATAACCTCAGGGACCACAAGTAGTCTTATTACTGAATTATTGTGCTTTAGTAGTATCATACAATAAAATCCTTCCAACAAACGAAAGGATCACCTCAGGGAAAATAGGTAAGCTTCTTACAATTTATTTTTTTAATCATATGAATTGTGGACCTACTCATTCAACTTTTGAGCTTGGGATTCTTTCCGATAAAATCATCTCTGAAATATTAGGTAAGTAGCTTTAACTATTTATTATGTTTCGTCACTTTAGACCTTGATCATAATTTATTTTCAATTGGGCATGAAAAATCTGTGTCAAGAAAGTTTTATTTTGAAATCATTTTGAATATTTAGGGGAGTTTGTTTTCTTATTAATACCAACATATCTTATTTATGTCAGTCATACAAATTAATTTACAGGCAACATATAATTGGTTATGAAAGAAATATAAATATCTATCACGTAATTTTGCCTTCTCTCATCGAGTTCATTTCAGAGAATAACGTCAAGCCACACAATCTATTTATCACTTTCAAAGGTTGGTTACATATTATAAGGAAATCTCAGATGGCGTGGAATTCATTTGTTATACATTTTACTAAAAAATTGTGACCAAATATTATGTGTTGGTTAATATTTTGGGAAGCACATAAGTTTTCAAACTCGTTTTTCATTTATCATCACTAGTTTTTGTCTACTCTCGATAATTAATACTGTATACAACCGGATTACACTAATAATGTCAATAGAGGATGTAAAAATGGAATGAATCAAAATAACTGCACTTGGATTAACCCCAAAATAGTTTGGAATTGGACTATGGCTTGATCAGAGCCAAGCATGCCACATGGTCGATAAACTTTGAAGCTTTGTATTATTTATAGCGATTGATTCTTTAAAGTGATACACCATACTCCATTAAAACCATTCATTTGTATTCTGAAACAATCAAGCGACAGTCAGGTACCCTTTAGATCAGGAGCTCCCAACCTTTGAAGACAGAAGGAGCCTTTGCACCAGAATAAAAGACATTCTGGAGTATTCATAATATTGCTTACACTAATATTATGAACAATTAATAGCGACAGTTAAATTTTTTTAAAAAAGAAAACCTTGAAAAGATCACATACTCTGGAGTGTACCTTTGGAAAATGTCCTTTCATCAGATTTGAAGAAATTGGCGATCCCGATTACAGATGCTATTTTATATGGTGAAAAATAAGTAAAGACTATTCTAAAATCGTCTCACGGAGTCTTGAGATTACTATGGTGTACCCCCAAGGGCTTCACGGAGCACGGTTTGAGAAACGCTGCTTTAGATTATGCACTGACCTGGCCATCTATCTCCATCTTCTCTCATTCTGCGCCGCCTACTCCTATTTGTAATCTATTTCTCTACTAGTTCCTTCCTCAGTACGTCTGGTTCCCGATGGACCTGTATGTCTCCTGCTGACCGGTTCTCCTTACATTCTCACAATAATGCTCTTGGTCTCCGTTCTAGTCCCATCCTAATGACATTTCCCACCCACCTCGTCCGATTACCCGCCATCTTCTGGGTGTTATAGGACCACATCAGGCTGTACGGTTATTTACTTTTCTTCTCCTCCTTTACTCTTCAGTCTCTTATCTTGGGCCCTCAGTAATGTTCATTCATTTTCTTTAAATGACATTAAAAGCCCATAACAACAATATAAACTGTATACTCTTGTACTGATTTAAGGATCATAAAAATACTTGATTACAAGAGGGTCTTTATCGTCTGATACTGTTTCAAAGATAAGAAAGGTACCTAACAACAAGATGATCTTTATCGTCTGATACTGTTTCAAAGATAAGAATGGTACATGAAAAAAGAGGGTCTTTATCGTCTGATACTGTTTCAAAGATAAGAAAGGTACATGAAAAAAGAGGGTCTTTATAGTCTGATACTGTTTCAAAGATAAGAAAGGTACATGAAAAAAGAGGGTCTTTATCGTCTGATACTGTTTCAAAGATAAGAAAGGTACATGAAAAAAGAGGGTCTTTATCATCTGATATTGTTTCAAAGATAAGAAAGGTACCTAAAAACAAGAGCGTCTTTATCATCTCATACTGTTTCAAAGATAAGAAAGGTACATGAAAAAAGAGGGTCTTTATCGTCTGATACGGTTTCAAAGATAAGAATGGTACATGAAAAAAGAGGGTCTTTATCGTCTGATACTGTTTCAAAGATAAGAAAGGTACCTAACAACAAGAGCGTCTTTATCATCTGATACGGTTTCAAAGATAAGAAAGGTACCTAACAACAAGAGGGTCTTTATAGTCTGATACCGATTCAAAGATAATAAAAGTACCTGACAATTTTGAGGGTCTTTATCACCTGACTTTTCAAAGTTATTTCTACATTATTTCAAGACCGTTTGTAGGATGATAATCATAAAAATATAATAATTTCAAGGACTGATCAAATAAATAATTGAATACTTTGTTTTCTGGTCACCATTGCACAATTTGAGTGGAGCTTGAATTTAATAATCATATTTTACAGACGTTCTGATCGTTTCAAATCTAGTTCCTTTATTAATTGTTCTGGATCTTCATTGACGAACGAAAGTGAAATGTTTTAATATCCTAAATTAGAACCTCTGATTTAAAAAAGGCTTTAATTTCCTTTAACATATATTAACAAAGTGATTTAATATTTTAAACAAAATACTTTTTCCATGAGGATTTAAGGAAGCATTTAGAGTGTCACCAAACATAGGTTAATCAAAATGAATTCATTTTTCACTTTTCAAAATCATTATGAGCGCATTGGTCAGAACAAAATCAAGTTTAGGCTTTGCGACGGTAGACAATTTTGTGAACATTGAGGTTTCATGATATATTTTATTTATGATAACAAAGCGGGAAGGCTGCAATATTTATTTCAAAGAAGTGTTAAGCTAAAAATATCATTATTTTAAATACATTCTACACTATATGTTGGCTTATACCATTTTATAGCACCAGGTCTTAATACATTTTTGGATTATAAGGTGTGACCTGGTGTTCTAGTGGTAAGGTGTCAGACTTCTGTGCTGATGGTCCGGGGTTCACTCCTCGGTCCCTGCACAGATTATCTGATTACCAAACCCTTCCTTCACCTCTGACAAGACATCTTGTGAATGTGGAGGAATGCCAGGCCTCCACCGTGGTTCGGATTCGTGGTTCGGATTCCACGTTAAACTGTAGGTCCTCCATTTCATCTCACAATCACCCTACCATTACACATTAGCGGGTAGTAAGACGTGGTGCTAATAATAATAATAATAATAATAATGATTAAATACATTTAACGCTTTGAAATGCCAATTTTATTTTAAATATGTGTTTATTATAATGGCCATGATTTTTATTTTCCTTTTAGTAGTTTTTGTTTTTCTAAAAATAGTACAAAAAAAATAAAGATACTGAAATCAATGTGGATAATAAGCCTATTACCTAATTATTTTTTCCCCTTAGAAAACATTTTACAAAACATGTTCATACCACAATTAACCAACAACTCAATATCTAAGTAGATATATTTTGTATTCATAGGCATACAAATGGGGATTAAAACCTAACCAGAATCTTTAAAAAATAGGCCATAATTATGGCCGTAGATTTGCATTTCAAATCTTTTAAGATATGTATCAAAATAGCTATCGGAATCTTGTGACATGCATATCAAAATAGGGTTCCTTATTTTATTTTTATTTTATGACTCTGAAACTTATATTTAAAAACATACGTGATTGGACTTAGATTACCAAGAGACATAATAATTTAAGCTTTAATTGAACTTTTTTTTTTTTCATGAGGGGAGGACATATTTTAAAAATCTAGATTAAAAATTCAGTAAGGGAAGTTGTCTGCATGTGTGTATGCGTGTGTGTGTGTGTGTGTGTTTAATTCAGAACTAGTCTCGATATAAAGACGAGACATGATGTACCTGTTGAGATTACCTATACGAAGTGGTATAATAAAAGTTTTTTTTTAAATATAATATATCTATACAAAAAAAAAGAAGAAAGAAAGAAAGAAGCACTTCTCCTTTAATTAATGTTTTCACCGGCCAGTCGAGACTATGAATATGTAATATTCTACAACTAAATAGAATATAGAACCACTTTATAGTCAAGATAATTGCTATTCTGAACAGTTTTTTTTTTATTGTACACCTTCTCACTGTAAGCGCTTAGTAAGTAGAGCAATTTGCATACAATTTCTTCGACGCATGGAGATTCCTCGTTATATTTCATGACTTTTTCTTCACTACCTTTAAACTAATGCATAATTTGGCCTGTAAAAGAATAGAGGCGCGCTGCTCCGCCTGTCAATTGTTTTATTATTTTTTTTAGACATAGTAGTTTCCAACCCGTTTCGGTGGCCTCTTCGTCTAACCCGCTTCTCTCGCAGTAGACTAGACTGCCGATGACGATGCAGATCAAGGTTCGAATCTTGGTTGGGCATATTGAGGGTTACTTTTTCAAACTGGTTTTCCACTTTACCTTCACGCAAATATGGCTACAATTCTTTTAAATGTAACCTTCTTAATCTTAAAAAAAATATTAGCGTGGTTAATGTATAAACGTATAACCCAAATGGGCAGTAAGACACTGGGCTAAAAAAAAAGCAGTTTCCACCAATGATCTGTTTTGTTTTTTTTAGAAAATAATCATGAGTCTACTAATTGTAATTTTCTTGTCGTGTTGAGCTCAACCGTTGAGGACGGGGAGATCGAGGTTCGAATCTCGGTCGGGTGAACTTTTTTTTTCCTAAATAGTTTTCCACTCTCCCTTCACGCAAATGTGGATTCATTTCCTTGAATTCAACCTTTCCCAATTCCTAATCCATTAGAGTAATTAGTACTTAAAGCGTATAACCCGAACGGGTAGTAAGACGCGGTGCTAATATTATTATTAATTGTAATTTCTGACGAAAGTTTTGGACTTTTAATAATGAAGAACATTAGGGGCTAGGGAAACAGTTAACCACTTCATGGCATGAGCTTACAAGTGAGCTATACACGGACACTTCAGTCTAGTCTAAGGTTCGATTCCTATTTTTTGTTGTGTAGAGAATAGTTTTAATCTTATCCTAGAATGAAGTTTTCCATCCTTTCTCAAGTCAGTGGTTAACGCAGTCACGGTTTCAACTTGGTAGCCGTTGACAGAAGGTCAAATGCTCGAATTTCAACCCCGTCCTTGGGTTTGTTTTTAAAGGGATGTTTTTCCCTAATCTCCCCACACAAATATGGATAAATCCTAGCATCTTTTTCCAAACCCTATTAGTTCAAACTTTATGAAAGCCCGAAAGAGTAACAGGACATGAAAAGTGAACCAATTGAGTTTTGGTTGATGGTTTGATCTAAATTTCAGAATTTAAAAAGCCCACTCTTACACAATATACAGTCCAATATACGTAGAGTCATTATATAAATTAAAAACGTATATTTTTGTGATCAACAACATTGATAACATTTTACTATTTAAAAAACATTACTTTGTAGATATAAACTATATATATATATATATAAGAAGCTGGTGCAGATCACATGATTTGACGTATGAACACTTAAAAGTAGACCAATAACTTTTCTAGCTTTCAGATAAGGTTCTTACTATGAAAATTGGATGGTAGTAGGTTTTTAAAGCTGTCAAATAAGGTTCTTCTTATGAAAATTGGCTTATTGTAGCCTTTCTTGCTGTCAG
>CABEEJ010005372.1:0-18369 GCA_901482245.1 Timema douglasi | reverse complement strand
TCTTAAGAGCCCATCTCACCTCGCTGATAGCATCTAATATAGGTTGGTAATACGTATAGAGACAGACGTCTTAAGAGCCCATCTCACCTCGCTGATAGCATCTAATATAGGTTGGTAATACGTATAGAGACAGACGTCTTAAGAGCCCATCTCACCTCGCTGATAGCATCTAATATAGGTTGGTAATACATATAGAAACAGACGTCTTAAGAGCCCATCTTACCTCAATGATAGCATCTAATATAGGTTGGTAATACGTATAGAAACAGACTTCTTAAGCGCCCGTATCACCTACCCTCATAGCAGCTATCTTTGGTTGGTAGGAGATTGGGCTTCGAATTCTGGTTGTGCGAATTGAGGTTAGTTTTCCCTGAATGGATTTCCATTCTCCCTCCACACAAACGTTGCTACACTTCCTCTAAATTGAATCTCTTCCTCATCCCTAACACATTAACGCGATTAGTACATAGGCCTACTCGTACAACCCAAACTGATAGTAGGACGGACCCGCCTCGGTGGCGTAGTTGGCTAACGCTCTAGTTGTGTTGAGCTCGACCGCCGAGGACGGGGAGATCGAGGTTCGAATCTCGGTCGGGTGAACTGGGGGTGGTTTTTCCTAAATGGTTTTCTACTCTCCCTCCACTCAAATGCGGGCTCACTTCCTCTAACTCGACCTTCCCAATTCCCAATCTATTAGCGTAATTAGTACTTAAAGCGTATAGCCCAAACGGTTAGTAAGACGCGGTGCTAAATAATAATAATAATAAAGATAGTAGGGCGCAGTGCTAAAATTAAAAGATGCAACCTAAAAAAAAATCTCAAAATAAATTGTGGGTGAATGTGTTTTTTTAATGAGTTAATGGGTAGTAGAAACTTCTAACCACCCAGTTTTATTTGCAAATAAATTAGTGTTAGGAAATTCAAAAGTTTAAGACCTTTGGTTAGTTGATTCTGGGCTGAGTTGATGAGTCTTCTCCGAGCATCTAGTTGACCTTGAAATATCCCCGTGCTACGAGCCAGTGAACACTGTAGCGGATACACTCTGGTTTGCTTTTATATTAGGTAAAAAAAAACAAGTATTAAAACTCATCTAGCCATCGAATAGCCTTATCTTACCTGTGTCGTTTTCTGGTGTGGTTTTTATGGAGAGAGAGCAGATATTTACATTGAAATACTTTTTTTTTTTTGACTAAAATATTATTTAAAACAAACCTTTTTTTTAGCACCGTGTCTTGTTATAATTACGCTGATGGTTTGATGGATTAGAAAGATTTGATTGAGAAGAAGTGCACCCACAATTGTGTGGAGATAAAGTTGAAAACCATTTAAGGATCTACCCGTCTTCGGCAGTCTAGTCCAATAAAAGAGTAGCGCGTTAGATTACGTGGTTACCGAAGCGGGTAAAATAAACTGTTGAAATATTTTTAAAAATTTTTTTTTTAGCTACAGTCTGATTTTCATAGAAAGAAGCTTTTGTGACATCTATAAAAAAAATTGCTTTACCTACTTTTACATATTCAGCTGTCACTTTTGATGGATATTATCAATACTTAAAAAATAACAATATTAATACATTAGAATATTATTCGCATTGGTGGCGTAGTTGGCTAACGCGCTAGTCGTGTTGATGCTCGACTGCTGAGGACGGGGAGATCGAGGTTCAAATCTCGGTCGGCTGAACTGGGGGTGGTTTTCCCTAAATGGTTTTCCACTCTCCCTCCACGCAAATGCGGGTTCTCTTCCTCTAATTCAACCTTCCTAATTTCTAATCCATTAGCGTAATTAGTACTTAAAGCGTATAACCCGAACGGGTAGCAAGACGCGGTGCTAATAATAATAATAATAATAGTTCAATATATTTTTTCCACACAATATAATTACTACATTAAATTATTAAAGTAACAAGTTTTTTAAATTTGCTTTCCCCCTCGTTGTATCAGATCTATAAAAATAATACTTTTTTATGATCGTCGATTCCGTCTACCGTGGATTATTTCTTTGTGATGAGTGTTCAGATAAATATGGATTTAAAATAATTATTACTTTTTGGTAATTTAAAAAATAAAATCCATTGTTTATAGATAATATTACCAGTTTCAGTGGACAAATGGTCCAGGGTGACACGCTCATGTTAAACCGTCATGCTAGTAATGGGAAGATTGGGGTTCTAATCCCTGCTGGGTCTACTGAGGTTGGTTCTCATAATTAGTTTTCCACTCTCCTTCCACGAAAATGCAGTTAGATTATCTCTAAATTGCTTTCTTCCAGGCGTGTATATATGCATATATATATATATGTGTGTGTATGTGCATGCGTGTGTGTGACAATTAAATCAGGTAAATTTATTATTGGGTACTGTCTCCTTAAGCGATCATGTACAGTTTTTTTTTTGCTACATATCCTGCCCGTATGTGTTTGAAAAATTTGTCTGACAAATCTCACGTGGATTTAGATCAGTCATGATCCTATCATATTGTCACATCTAACGGAGAGAAAAAATTTCCCCCCCTTTTTTTTTCTACAATCCCCTACTTCTCCTCTCTCCACACTATTTCTTTAGAGTAACAAAATTCCATGATCTCTTTTATGACCCTCTCTTTTTTATATATATATATATATATTATTTACTGCACTTTTTTTTAACTCACTCACTGTCATTCTTATATGACATTGATAAAAATCGTAGATAGCTTCACGCTCAAACTTGTTTATTTATCATATCTCTCATTCCATTAATATATAGCCTATATATATATATATATACACATTCGTGACCAAAGAGAAAAACCAAAATAAATACATAAATATAAAGTTAACTGGTTATGTGGCGTCATAAGACGTTCAGCCACCAACTATAAGGAATTTACAAACATGTCACATTTCATGTAAATTTCAACCATTATTTAATTTTATTTGATACCCCCCAGGATATCTTCCTACCGTGCTAATGACACGATTTATTTGTCACGCTGTATAGTATAATATCTGCCGTCAATCCACCACAGCTTGTATTCAAGTCTGTGTATGGTATCTTTGAAATAAGCTATATATATATATATATATATATATATATTAACATAGTAAAACTTATGTGTACAGGTGGTCCCAAGGTATAACATGTCTGGCTCACAACAAGCTGTATTGCCTATAATGGGGGGCCCCAGGTTTGATTCTCATTTGGGTGGAATGGAGGATTGTTTTAAAATCCAATAATTAACTGTATTTTTTCTTTTTTTGCACCATTTCCCCACCACATGTTAAATACAATGGTTCAGTAGAGGACAAGCATGAGCTATATATATAAGCACCGCGTATTACTACCCTAACAGGATTTACACCTATTTATTAGTTAATATAATGAGCTAGGGATTAGTAAGGTCAAATTTAGAGGAAGTGTATCCATATTTACGTGGAGGGGGAGTGGAAAACCATCTAGGGAAAAAAAACATCCTAAGTACACCCGACCGATATCGAACCCTGATATTCCCATCATAGGCTGTCTAGTTTATTTTTGGGATTGACACCTTAATTTCATGTTACCACAGGAGTGGGTAGGAAGGTATAATTTTTGAAGGAATGTTCCCGAACTTGCATCTATAGAGCGTTAAACCATTTAGGAAATATCCATGCACTGGTCGGTATTTGAACCCTCTCTGCCATTAACAAACTAGACTAACTGAACCTAATATTAATTTTAGTCCAATTGTCCACCGATGTAGATTTTTAGCTGCTCAAATAAATAATACGTGACATTTATACATTTATATACAAACTGTAAATATGTGTATTTATATATATGTATATTTATTTAGATGTATGCACACATATATATATATATATATATATATAAATAATATAAGATGTATCAGAATCGCCGTTGGGGGTCGCCACAGGACGACAATCAATTAAATCACATACAAAGCCTATTTTTTTCTTCTAAACTTGTCTAATGCGTCTCAGTAAACAAAATACTAGCAACTATCAAAACATTATTTCCGGGTATCGAAGATGGCTGTCTCTGATAATGTCCGTTTGTTATTTTGTAAGCTGGTTTCTAGCGCTGGTTGTTAAAGACTGGTGTTTTAAAAGGACTTGATCTTGTAGATATAATGTTTTGACCTTCTCATGATTTAATCACAACCCCTTGACGTTATGTCGCTTTAAATGGTGTGGTTTATTATCGAGATAGCTAATTCAAAAAAATTATTTATACATTTATTTTTAGAAAAAAAATATTATTTTGTTGTACATTTCTGTTCTTTTTAGAATTATGGGTAATGTTTTCTCATATTATATACACTCATTAAATGGTTAATAAAAGGGGAAATAAATGGTGTTATAATAATATAGATTTTTATGGATAAAATACACGTTTTACATTTATTATTATTATTAGCACCGCCTCTTACTACCCATTCGGGCTATACGCACTTACGCTAATGTGTAATGATAGGGTGATTGCGAGATGAAATGAAGGACCTACAGTTTAACGTGGGATCCGAACCACGGTGGAGACCTAGCACTCCACACATTCACAAGTTGTGATTAATACACGTCTTATCAAAGGTAAAGGAAGGGTTTGGTAATCAGATAAATCTGTGCTGGACCAAGGATTGAAATCCGGACCCCCAGCACAGAGGTCTGACACCTTACCCCTAGACCACCAGGTCACCCTACATATATCCTCTAGTGGTATTTCCCAAGCATTGGTTCACGGACAACACCATTTCATAGGCTCGTCGCTACTTATTCTCAAATAAATTTTTGATTGCAGACATAAATCTATTTTAGGAACTTGTATGAACATTACTATTCATTTTTACTGAGTTTCAATTTTGTCGACGAATTACTTTCATCACAATTTTCTTTCTTTCTTTCGTCTATACGCCCTATTCGTGGTCGCATCACATCTACCCTCTATAACTACCCCTTACCTCTCTCCCTACCATTACCACTTACCTAAATTTGGCCCAAATTAGGTCTTCTGTGTGGTACTTAATTTGGATTTTAAATTCTAATTTATCTTTATTTTACCGTGACTAACAATTCGTTTTAGTTATGTCATTATTTGAGTTATTTAACGTGCACTTTATGAACTGTAGTATTATATCAGCACACGGCTTATAATCTAACTTAATTATAGAAGAGACACAACAACCATCCCTCCGGGAGTTAATTTATCACTGTGAAATGAAAAACCTACATTATCATACCAACATTTCGCCAATGATACATGTTTCGGCAATGCGGGGAACCGAATACGGGACCCTTAGCTCGGTAGGCAGGTACGCTAGATACCCACTGAGCTAAGGTGTCGGGCTACTTTTATGTTACTATTATTATTATTAGCACCATGTCTTACTAACCGTTCGGGTTATACGCACTTACGCTAATGTATAATGGTAGGGATTGTGTGATGAAATGGAGGACCTACAGTTTAACGTGGAATCCGAACCACGGTGGAGGCCTGGCATTCCCCACATTAACAATATGTCTTGTCAGAGGTGAAGGAAGGGCTTGGCAATCAGATAAATGTGTGCCGGGACCGAGGATTGAACCCCGGCCGCCAGCACAGAGGTCCGACACCTTACCCCTAGACCGCCAGGTCACCTACTTTTATGTTAATAGGCGTTTATATTAACTGTGGTAATGTGCTAGGGATGAGGAATGCATAATTTAGAGGAAGTGTGTGTCTATTTGAATGAGGGAAGAGTGTAAAATTATTTAGGAATAAAACAAAAAATAACACATAATTAGTACATGTGGGATTTGAACCCATCGCCGGAAAGCCAGACTAGATTAACTTAGGATTTAGACCATGTATTCACCGACGTGGGATAGTTTATAATTAATTATAAATTATTTAAATATCAACCACTGTTATCTAGTAAATTGAAGGAGAATAAAATACTTTTATTCAAATATATAGGCGTATTACCCACTTCAGTGCCCGAATGGTCTAAAGCATCACTATCATGTTAGACCGGCCTGTTGATAACGGGAATATCGGGGTTAGAATCCAGGTAGGGTCTATTGGGGGTATTTTTTTAAATAAACTTTTTTCCACTCTCCTTCCAAGCAAATGCGGACAGATTTAATTTAAACTGATTTCTTCCTCATACCTACCCCAGTAGACCAATTTCATATATGCGTATAACTTGAACAAGTAGTAAGACGCGGTGATTAAAAAATTAATTAAAAAACAACTTTTTTAAAAATTACATCGCTCTAACCCGCCTCGGTGGTGTAGTTGGCTAACGCGCTAGTCGTGTTGAGCTCGACCGCTGAGGACGGGAGAGATCGAGGTTCGAATCTCGGTCGGGTGAACTGGGGGTGGTTTTCCCGAAATGGTTTTCCACTCTCCCTCCACGCAAATGTGGGTCCACTTCCTCTAATTCAACCTTCCCAATTCCTAATCCATTTAGAGTAATTAGTACTTAAAGCGTATAACCCGAACGGTTAGTAAGACGCGGTGCTAAATATTATTATTATTATTATTATTATTACATCACTACTTGATGACAGGATATTATATTATTGTGAAAAATAGAATAAGATCTTGGTAAGTCCTTGATCTAGAGATATCACAGAGAGAAAACGTGCTCTTGGTTCTAATTGGTCCTGGCAGTTTGTGAGAGCTATTATCACGATAACACCTGCTGATAAAAAGTTTCGCAACATTCAACTGTTGAGACTTCCCTCCGTATAGACCGTTCACGGTAAGTTAAACCACTCTTTCTAAGCAGACAGGGAAGTGGGGAAAATAATCCAACTAATGCCGTGAGATAGCTAGACAGACAATACGATCCTCACTAGTGGATACGTGGACCAAGGTGTCAGTCTTTTGTCTAGTTTGTTGGTGTTGAGGATTTCAAAGTTCAAATCCAAGCAGGATGTACCGATAGGGCGGTAGCCATATTGTGCGTCTGAGCTACGTCACTTGTAGCCCAGTTGTTGGAAAGTTTAGTCCGTACTGATGTAACGTTGCTCAGGGGACGCTCGAATGTACTAATCGTACATCTTTCCATGTCTCGATGAGATGAGAAGATGGTGATAGTGAGTATGACGGTGTGGAACCAGTGGAAACACTTAAACCAATTTAAGACTAAATATTATTATTATTATCATCATCACGTCTTACTACCCGTTCGGGTTATACGCACTTACGCTAATGTGAAATGGTAGGGTGATTGTGAGATGAAATGGAGGACCTACAGTTTAACGTGGAATCCGAACCACGGTGGAGGCCAGGCATTCCCCACATTCACAAGATGTCTTGTCAGAGGTGAAGGAAGGGTTTGGTAATCAGATAAATCTGTGCCGGGACGGAGGATTGAACCCCGGCCACCAGCACAGAAGTCGGACACCTTACCGCTAGACCGCCAGGTCACCTTAAGACTAAATAACCAAACCCTGGTGACCGTTGGGGTAGTTCCCCTTTCGGGAAAAAATACCCAAGGTATCAGCCGGGAATCGAACACTGGACCCCTAGGTATGTAGCCAGGTTCACTGGCCACTCTACCACAGAGCTGGTTTTATTCAATATGATGATGAATGAATTAAGGTAATTTTATATGTAGGCCTACTAAATGTTTCTACAAAATAAATGTTTTATTTATTTTTCCAAAAAGATTTTTTTACCATAAATACTGCTCTTAATTTGAAGTCTTTACCATCCCCCCTGTTCCCCTCCTGTCCCATGATTAATAAAATAAATATAAAGGCAGGTTTAGTGTAATTGCGTCATAGCATCTATACAAAACCAAATAAATGGTACTTTGAACTGCACGGACTTTCTCACGCTCAACTAAAAATGGAGATATTCACTCAAAACTCGTTATATATGTGAAACTAAATAATATACAATGTTGCAGAAACTCTCTACTAAAAATAGTCAACGAAATAATACACACTTTTACAGAACCATATTGAGAAAAAAAAATTAACATCTCTATTCGCCAAAGAGCAAAGCTATCAATTTACCAGGCCTCAATTTAGAAATATATTTACCAATATATCAGAAATTATTGGTTTTATAAAAAATATGTTTTTGTTCAAATTTGTTAATCTTTAATTGACTCACCACTTTACAATGTATCTCAAAGAGTTGCGGAGATATGACCAAAATTTGAGGTATTTGCTTATGTAAATTACCTTCTAAGTCATTTTCCTAAAGAAAAAAAAAAGAGATTCACAATTTTGTTTTTAATGTTAAACAGCGCCTAGAAACAGATTTTGATCAAAATCGTTAGAACCGATTTCCAGATATATTTTCTTTCTATTTTGACTTTTAAACTACCCTTCATTTTAAGACTAGACTTCTAATTCCTAGAAATCCTCTGGGGAACCTAGAACCCTAGATACCAAGTTTTAGCCCCGATAGATAAATTGTTGTCGGCCTTAGGCCGGGATACATACGGACAAAAGGCATCGCAATAGACACAGTTTCGGCTATGAAAAGTATACATTTATCCTAATCTC
Source organism: Timema douglasi (assembly GCA_901482245.1). Lineage (NCBI taxonomy): Eukaryota > Metazoa > Arthropoda > Insecta > Phasmatodea > Timematidae > Timema > Timema douglasi. Next base: position 9,888 of record CABEEJ010005372.1, on the reverse strand, counting down.
AAACTTTTTTTTTTTACTATCCCAATACTTCTCTCTCCGAGGAGTAAAGAGAAAGTAAAAAATAATATAAAAATAGCAATATTATTTTTAATTCTAAATTTCCCATGGTCATCAACCTGATCCAGCATTAACTATCTCTAACCTTCATTAACTGCCCCCTTCCCCCCCCCCTCTTCTTCTCCCCAAATAACAAGCGTTCTCTTACTGGCCGCCGCCGAACGAATGAACAATGTCCCAAATTAATCATCCAAGAACTTTACTGCATAGCCATGTGTATTTTGGTTGAGCCTGGGATAATGTATCTTTAACTGCCAGTNTGCTGGCGGCCGGGGTTCAATCCTCGGTCCTGGCAAAGATTTATCTGATTACCAAACCCTTCCTTCACCTCTGACAAGACGTCTTGTGAATGTGAGGAATGCCAGGCCTCCACCGTGGTTCGGATTCCACGTTAAACTGTAGGTCCTCCATTTAATCTCACAATCACTCTACCGTTACACATTAGTGTAAGTACGTATAACCCGAACGGGTAGTAAGACGCGGTGCTAATAATAATATTGTTATCACATTATAAAACAAGCTTTGATACGGAAAATGGTCAATGCAACACTCAGACCGGATACCTTTTTGTTTATATATAATGTCTTTAAAAAGCCATTTTAATTAATTGTAATATTAGTTGATATTTCAGGAGAGTTAGAATGTTGGCCCACCATCCAAATACCCTATAAGCTTAATTTTGTGCTTATTTATAATGTAGATTATACATCACATGATGAATTAACTGATTTGTGGCTAGGCATTGCAAACTTAGGTCCCCATATGTTATTAATAATCACAAGAACATTTCCTGCATTCAATCAAATATTTATGTTTTGTTTCCTTTCAATTTGATCTTTTTTGAAATTGCCGGGTAAAGAATCGATTCGTGAATCATATCAAGACTTTTAATCGATTAATCGTCCCTCACTTCATATTCTCACAGATTAAGGTATTAACCACGCTCATATTATTAGTTTTTTCTCTCTATTTACCCGTTCAGTTTATAATTTTTGCAGGCCACGAGTGTACATTTTTGTTTTGAAGAGGACAAGTAGCCGACTGTATTAACATAATTATGTGGGATTCCTGGAAATAAGCCTCTCAGCATGGTCAAGTGGAAAGACAATTTATGTGGACGAGGTTAGCCACAAAGAAAAGAATGCTGAAGAGAATACTTGAATGGTCGTTCTTTTATTTCAACATCTTATTCCTTTGTGAGCTTAAAAATTCATATAAAAAAAGAGTTGTTAACAAGGTGTGCGTAAAATAATGATGAAACCTGATTTGCGTGATGTGAGGTGTATTTGTGAAAATACCTTAGAAAAAAAGTATCATTGTTTATTCCAATTTAGATCAGACGTATAATTTTTAGCATTTATAATCGTGTTTAAAACCAATTGTCATACATTCAAACATAAAGTAATATCATCTCTAGCTGTTACTATTAATGGAATATATAAATACCTTCTGATTAAGTTTTTACTGCAAATTACTTCCCATTCTCTTAGCTCAGTTACTAAATTATTTGTTTAATGGACTGGGGTTGTCCTATCATATTACATGATAGCTCATTTATTATTATTATCACCGCGTCTTACTACCCGTCCGGGTTATACGCACTTACGCTAATGTGTAATGGTAGGGTGATTGTGAGATGAAATGAAGGACCTACAGTTTAACGTGGAATCCGAACCACGGTGGAGACCTGGCATTCCTCACATTCACAAGATGTCTTGTCAGAGGTGAAGGAAGGGTTTGGTAATCAGATAAATTTGTGCCGGGACCGAGGATTTAACCCTGGCTGCCAGCACAGAAGTCTGACACCTTACCCCTAGACCGCCAGGTCACCTAATAGCTCAGTTAAATGATCACTGTCAAATTGTGTATTTTTCTACTCGCATGAATTTAGCTATGCAATTATTTTATTTGTCCAATGTATACACGAAAACCACTTCTTGAGTGTAAGTTTATGAAACCTAAAACCAGTCTCAATGTAATTCTGTCTACCGTTCGAAAGAAATTACTGTCGCTAAATCTACCAGAAACGTAATTTCCCATCCGAACATTCATTACCGGAATCTTTAACAGAAATCTAACATAAAAAAATAATGTCTCCTATTTTTAAAGAAATGTTTTATTTTTTGATTCAGATACTAAAGTTAAGATAATATCGGGCTTTTAGACATTTACCCCCTTACGTACGTGATCAAAATTCAAGTCACCAAATTCAAGAACACAATAAAAAGGAACCGTTCATTTGAAAGGTGTTAAATTCCTTCTTTTTTTTTAGAGTAAAATATCTTCATATTATCCTAATATTAATTAATTACAAGGATTATTTATATATATGTTAAGACAAGAAGTGTCATTTTTTATTTAACACGTCATTCTTGTTTATACAAATTCATATATTCATACACCTTTATTATTTATATTTCTTGAAACCGGTCTTTCATGTAATCTAGAGGCTATTTTTTTCTATGCGGTTGATATTTCATTAAAACTTTTTAATGTTAAAAAAAAGGTTGCATGCTGTTCAATTTCTGAACTACTTGTGTTTCTATCATTCATCACCCGCCTCGGTGGCGTAGTTGGCTAACGCGCTTGTCGTGTTGAGCTCGACTGATGAGGATGGGGAGATCGAGGTTCGAATCTCGGTCGGGTGAACTGGGGATGGTTTTTCCTAAATGGTTTTCCACTCTCCCTCCACGCAAATGCGGGTTCACTTCCTCTAATTCAACCTTCCCAATTCCTAACCCCTTAGCGTAATTAGTACTTAAAAGCGTATAACCCGAACGGGTAGTAAGACGCGGTGCTAATATTATTATTATTACTATGCATCGTTGTAATAAATCACCCTATTTCTTTACGTAGAGGGATTAAAAAGTGACCCACCATTATTTGTGCTACAAGATCATTGTGAGATGGGAGGAACACATGTTTATATCCGTAGGTACCGTCAGTTTTTTTTTTTACGAAAAAATAAACTTTTTTTTTGTCATGAATATCAGGCTCGAGTACGGTGGCATTAGATGGGAAACTTTTTTAAATGAAGAGAAAATATTGTCATTAAATTCCAAGACACTCTCGACAGATATTCAACAAATATTGATATCAACATGTAGAGAAAATTAAATTTTATATTCGTACTGTAGCAATATTTTATTTATTTTGACAAAAAATAAATGTTTTTTTAACAAAAAAACGACCAAAATACTGGCCTTTTCTCGCGTCCCCTTCCATCCCACCTTATACAAAAGCTTTTTTTTTTTTTTTTATTTTCATTCATAGCATTATTATTTGGTTGATTTTATTTCAAAAAGATTTTTTTGATTTTTTTACATACGACTGATCATTTCAAAGATTTTTTGTTTTTTCTTACTTTTAGTCGATTGGCTCACAGAAAAAGATCACTTGTCACTCTAGAAATTATTTTCAAAAAATGTGTAGTAGATTGGGTGGGCTATACTTTCTGAGAAAACACTTTTTTTTTCCCGTCAAATGGAATCGGAATATGGGAGATAGAAATTGAAAGGAAAGGTACCCGCACTTGCGTCGCACTCCAGTTATTGGTGAGAGTGACGTCTTAGACTACATGGCCATAAGTGTGCGTACTCCTATGGAGAAAGATAACTTATAGATGCTAAGAAACATTTAAACCCTCTCTTCAACTGGAATTGAAACTATGGCTTTTTTGTTCCTCAAAGTTAAAGGTAAACACTTCGAATCTTTTTCAGGATACATTTTTAAAATACTAGAATGAATCATATATCTAAGTACTAAGGTGTTTATATATATAAAATCACGCCTTCTATCAATTAGGGTTATATGCATGTGTACTAATTACGCTAATGTGTGTTAGGGATGAGAAAGGTTAAATTTAGAGGAGGTGTACACGCATCAGCGGGAGAGTAGAAAATATATTTAGTAAGAACCGGCCTCAAGACACCTGATCAAGATTCGAACCCTGATATACCCGTAATTTGGCAATCTCCATTCCAGTTTATTGCGAGCGTGATGCCTTAAACCATTCGACCACCGATGTGTTTTTTTTAAATTTTATTATATTCTCCTCTATAAGCCTTTGAGCGTCATACCCACCCGACGCTAATGGTAAAAACTTAACTAAATAAATGCCACCCACCCCCTTTCTATTTTGAAAACACGTCCTACCTAAACGCGCGGTCTTTTTGAAAAAAAAAACAACCTAATTTTACTTAGCCACTAATGACCGCACTTGTTGTGTCCAAAAACATGACTTCGTTCTTGTTGACGCTTCGAATAATAACGATGACTTGCGTGGGGTTTTTTTTTCTTTAAAGTTTTGTAGAGGGGGAAGGAAGCCTTTCTTTTATTTTCTCTTTTGTCCACGTTCGAGTGTTGACTTTTGAATGAACTCACAGTTCTTAGACCTAGTACATTGTGGTTGGGGGAAAAAAAATTGTAGGTACTTCATAAAGAAGAGGCCAAGAAGTTGATTTAGAAAGGGAGGGGGAAGGAAGGGAGTGGGTGATGGTTTCTTGTAAAACCATTCAATGGTTTTCCGATGTATTTACTTAGTTCAAGATGTTAGGAACAGACACGTTGGGACGAATTTTTTTTACACATACACACACTCATGTATTAACAAAAAAATCAATATGATTGTGTTAATAATTATATTTTTTTAGAAACTCATTTGAACGTTTGTTAATATTTTACTTTTTCGTGACTTCTTAAAGAAAGAAATTGTCGTGATTCTAGAAGAAGAAGAAAAATAGAGATTTTGATGGATATCGACATTTCTTGATTACCTGAATCCGAAAATTTCGTTTTTTCAATGCCGTTTATTTTTCCTCAAACTAGAGCGAAACTATTTTACCTATCAGACTAAAACTTGGTATTTAAGGTTTTCATAAATAAGGCTCCGCAGCGGGGTTTTTGGAACTAGCTAACTGACTCTAAAATTAAGCGTATTTTACTCATGGGTGGAAGAAAACAAATATGTTTATCAAAATTGGTGCTAACAATCTTAAAATAGGTATTTTGGCACAATTTAACATTTAAAAAAACTATCATACTAACACATAAAACGGACTTTGAGATTACTTTACAAAATCATAAATTTCAAATTTTAATCATATATATATATATATATATATATAAACTCGTTGAGATACCAAATTATTTGACATTGCAGAGTTGTGTGACTCTTAGACATAATATTAAACTATTTTTGTTTAAACATTATTTTATAAATAATTTGTCTCCAAGTTTGAGGCTAATACATATATTGCTTTTAAATAGAGCTTTGTGAAATGGGGAGTTTGAAAATCCACATAAACAAAAACATTATTTCCGTAACAGTGTATATTATTTAACATATTTTCTTTGATAAAATGTGGTGCTTTTTTCCCCCTATATGTTTCTATAACAATAATTATTATTTCGTTTCATCATCTTACGAGCTAAAGTATAAGTTAATAGTTAGTAGACCTCAGTGGTCTTGGGGTGAATAGCTCATCTCATGACCCGATGTTCGCGGGTTCAAACCCAGCCGAGGTCGATCGATGGATTTTTAATGAGCGATACAAATCCGTAGCACAACTTCCTTCGGAGGGGAAGTGATGTCATCCTCTGTTCCATATCGATTGTGGTGTAGAAGGTAGGTGAAAATACCTTTCCCGACAAAATTGATAAACTCTCGCTCAGACATTCTATTGTGGTGAAATAATCAGTCTGTTGAGAAAGGTCGCGTTAAATATTTCAAATAAATATCTAATTTATATTATATAATTTAGTAAATGGATTGAGAGTGTATGTGTACCGTACCACTTGTTTTAAATAAACAAATATATTTTGTATAATTTTATATTTATTGTTTCTTATTACTTAAACATAATTATTGATTTGATGAATAATACATTTTTAATTAATTTCATGATTTAATTATTTACATCAATTAAGACTCTAGGAAATATTTCTTACAAGGGTTGCTTTATGTGCCTATAAATTAAAACAAAAAAAACCCCATCGTATGCAAATCATAAAAAAAAATCACGTAAGCTAATACACAGCTACTTTGCAATCTTGTCCATCTTTGGAAGAGTCTAAAACATATAGCTTCTATCTTTTTTTTTATGTCATTATTTTCTTTTGGGGATGTGCTTCCATTACAAAGTCTATGTACTAATCTTATGGGGACTAATTTAACGGTAAATTTAATTTCACATTACCAACATAATAACGCGAAGGCCTTTCAAAGAAAAAAGATTTAAAAAAAAGGAAGATAGGAAAAGATAATTTAGTTTTTCTTACGGAAGAGAGTTGTGTTACCTGGTCCGAATAAGGGGTGAAGAGGAGAGGAAGGGGGCGTCTTTCTCCTCCTTCTTCAATCCTGGTCCCGTCTACTAATTATATGCCTTTATTTAGCGCAAGTTAATTAACATTTGCTATGGGTCCTGACCAATCACAGAACGCTCTTGAAAGAGCGTCTTTTTTGAGCACACACACACGAATAAAGACCCTATAATTAGTTGGTTTTTTTCATCTGGTGTATGGAAAAAAATAAGAAAAGGAAATGTCACACGGATCTTTCAATTTTTCTAAGAAAAACCAAACATAGTGTAGCAAAAAAACCCTTTCTTTTGTGTTTTGGTGTTTTGTTTGGAGGACAAACACAGTTTGTGTTATATATTTCTCAGAAATAAAAAAAGGAAAATACAGTTTAAAACTAATTGGTTCTCTTAGGGGCGTACTAAACGGGGATTTAGATAAGCAATCCACACTTGAATATTGGGATCAGTGAATTTTTCTTCGTCTTAACATAATTATTTTGATTTTTTTTAATATAGTAAAAGTTTTGATTTTAAAATGATTACTTTACAATATTGATCTAGTTTTTTTTTTTTAAATATGGTTAAATTGTTTCACAAGTCCCTGTATGACGTCCGGTTTGAGCTGTACTAATTACCTAAACTAGGAGATATTTGTGGTGTGATATATGCTCTTAAGACTTCTGGTTCTAACTGTACTCTTTACCTAATTTAGGAGATATTTGTGGTGTGATATATGCTCTTAAGACGCCTGGTTCAATCTGTATACCTACCTAAGCTAAGGGATATTATGTTGTGCCTGTCCTTTTCTTAAGTTATATTATAAGGCATGTGAGGCTATAAGCCTAGCCAGCTGGTAGTGGAGAATATATGACTTGAATAAAAGAGTGATCCAGGCCACAGGCTGCAAACAGAAATGGACGGAAAAAAATAAAAAGTAATATCATCAGTTGTGGACAATTTGTCATGAGCATTGTTGAACTAAAACAAAAACAATTTAAACAAAGGGAATCAGCCCTGTTCTATTTTCCAAATTTGTTACCCACCTTGGTGGCCACCCAGTCTTAAGGCGTTACTCTAACAAAAAGACTAAGATGGAGATTATGACGTGATCAAGGTTCGAACACCGGCAAGGTGTACTGAGGGTGGTTTTTTCCTAGATTCCTCCGTGCAAATGTGAGTACGCTTCCTCTAAATTCAATCTTCTTTTTCCCTAGCGCTTTAGCGTAATTAGTGCGTATAATACTTCCCTCAACTTGATACAATTTGTGTAATTAAAATATATGGATATACTAGACGGGTAGTAAGACGCGATGCAAACACACACAAAAAACAAATCACTGGTCCAAGCCAATAGAAAGTGACAATACATTCTCATACGATTAAAAACCTTATCCATGTGCATTGCAGTTATAAGACAACCGCTTATGATGTTTTATTCCATCCCTATCTGAGAGCAAATATGTAATAAATAATGATACGTTTACCTGTCATCAAGAACTCCTTCTTTGACTCTTATCTTTCCAAAATGGTGGCTTCCAAAACTAACTCAAGGTAACGTTAAGAAGAAAATAGGCTATACTTCCATGTACAGTCGCGAAGAATCCATTAGAGTAGTGGTTCCCAAATACCTACCAGTCAAGTACCTCCCAAGAGGCTCTTTGAGATCGGAGGACCCCCCCCCCCCATTTTTTCTAATCATTAGGATCTAATCTATTATATGTATATAAAATAACACCCCACTCCCCATATTAATAATTCATCTTAGAAAACCCACAAACCTGGGAATTTGACACAGTAAGCTAAATTCCGAGTCAAAGGTGTGCTTTTCATACTTTTATTTTTAAACTAACTCTAGCTATAATAATGAATATAATAGTAATAGTTAACACAAAGAAGGTTAGTTAGGCTTACCATAAAATGTATTAATTATGAAAAAGTTTTTAATTTATTCATTTGTGTCTGGTATTTGTAAGATAAGTGAAACTTATTCTTTTTTTCCAATCACTTCTTGAAGATCAGGTTGAAAGCTGGACACTTTGACTCGAAAATTCGAATCCATGTCAAGTCTGTTTCTATATTTGTGTTTCATGTAGTCCTGCACAGGGGGAGGGGGAAAGAGGAGGGGAAGTTTTTTTATTGATTAAGATTAGGCCTACTCCTGTGTAATTATTATTTTAACTTTTTATTTTGTTACATTTTTGTGGTTGTCGTGGACCCCATAAAAAAAAAGTTCATGGGCCCCCTTTTGGGAACCATTGCATTAGAGGGTTTCCACCTTAGAATGATAAGATTTGTTAAATTATAGGAAAAACATGTTTTTCTAACTTTTTCTTATTTTTTAAGGTGGGGATGGAATGGAACGCGTGTGGCACGTATTTTTTTAAAGTTTTTCTATTATTGAAAACAAACCTCATTTTTCCAAAGTAAAGTGTAATTCGATTAAATATAGCTTCCGTGAATGCTCGTAGGTATTATATTTTTTAGCACCACGTCTGACTACCCGTTCGGGTTATACACCTATGTACTAATTACGTTAGTCAGTTTATGGGCTAGGAGGGTTGTATTTAGAGGAAGTGTACCCGCATTTGCTTGGAGGGAAAATGGGAAAAACTACCCTGAGTACACCCAACCGAGATTCGAACTTGGACCTCCCGTCATCGGCAGTCTAGTCTCCTGCAAGAGTAGTGCGTTAGATCTCATTTAATCTGGTTTAAGTAGAAGTATTTGGATGGTTAGTTTTATACACATTGTAATCTTAACGATCAACTTTAATCTTAGTTGCGTTAGGCTTTTAATTTCATATCTATTATTTGGTTTACATTTGTGAGGTGCCTGTTTGATTTAGTCGTGGGCATTCATTATGTTTTTATGTCATTTTATTGTAGATTTAAAGTCATTTTTAACATATTTAAGTCATTTTATTGAAGATGATTATGTCATTAAGATACAGACCCTATCGATTACAAATATTTTGATATCAATATAATTATTAAAATATTCAAGCACATAGTTGTATTGGAAAATTATTTATTATTATTATTAGTATAATTATCATCACCGCGTCTTACTACCCGTTCGGTTTATACGAACTTAGGCTAAGGTGTAATGGTAGGGTGATTGCGAGATGAAATGGAGGACTTGAGAGTTTAACGTGGGATCCGAACCACGGTGGAGGCCTGGAATTCCACACATTCACAAGTTGTGATTAATACACGTCTTGTCAGGGATTGAAGGAAGGGTTTGGCAATCAGATAAATCTGTGCTGGGACTATGGATTGAACCCCGGACCCCCAAAACAGGAAGTCTGACACCTTACCCCTAGACCGCCAGGTCACATGTAAGTGATTTACAAACAAAGTTAGCTTAAGGCAGAAAAACTTATACTTAAGCATTTCAATACATTGCCTGCCCCAACATCATCTATTTCTTATTAATCTTCTTATTATATTATTATATTATCATACTAATATTATAAAGAGGAAAGGTTTGATTTTTTGTTTGTTTGTTTGTTTGTAATGAATAGGCTCCGAAA
>CABEEJ010005371.1:0-49086 GCA_901482245.1 Timema douglasi | reverse complement strand
TGTATGTATGTGTGTGTGTATGTATGTATGTATGTATGTATGTATGTATGTATGTATGTATGTATGTATGTATGTATGTATGTATGTATGTATGTATGTGTGTATGTATGTATGTGTGTATGTATGCATGTATGTGTGTATGTATGCATGTATGTATGTGTGTATGTATGTGTATGTATGTGTGTATGTATGTGCGTGTGTGTGTGTATGTATGTATGTATGTATGTATGTATGTATGTATGTATGTATGCATGTATGTTTGTGTGTATAAGTTATGACCATTATAATGATACAGTATAAGTGTTTGAAAAAACTTTGTTAAACTTGTACAAAATCGTTTAAATTACTGTACACTCTTTGAAAAAACTACTAACACAATTAAAACACTATTGTTATTTACATCATATATCACTCTCCATTAAAAACACCATCGTTATATATTTCTTCTATATTGGAGCCGCTGCAGAGTATACCATGGCATTCACTGCAAGCTGATGAACATTCCAAACCATATTTTCTGCATGAGCACCTTGAAGTACTAAAATCTGTCTTGCATTTACATCTTATGAAATCGAGCAGAACTGGTGGTTCTGGTTGAAGGTATGAGTACTGGTAGTAGTTGAGCACCCTGTAATTGCCAACCCCAATGCTCAGGTAGAAGAGATGTATTACCTTTCCAATCCTTAACTTGGTAGTAGACCCGTAAGTTATGGAATTTAGCATCATCTGAAGTCAGTGGAAGTGACTGGGCATTGGATGATCCTCATTTAGGATCTTGGGTCATGAAATCTAATTCTATGGTTATAAAATGGAGAAATATTTTGCACCTACCTATCTCATGATTCCGCTTTGTCCTAGGTTAAAAGAGGGAAACTGACTTAAGCAGTGATAAGAATATGATAAGGTACTTATAATACCAGAGCTTTATCCAGGAACCCTCCAGGTTTGGTGATTCATTTCAGCAGGATTCCTTTAGTAATCGTATAGTAAGTTATGAGGTTTGATCATGATTGAAAACTTTAGTTGTCATATTGTAAATTTGTTAAACTCTTAAGAATAAAGAGATGAAGAATAGAAGATAGAAGAAGTTCGTTCTGTACACACATAATTTTGTGTAACTGATAGAGAAGTTCAGTGTACAACATATTGCCACAGGCATAGTTAAGAGAAACTTCACATATAGTGAGTCTAGTCGCACCTCCCTTTCCTTTCAATCCCGGTATCAGGTACTCGACGTCGGTGGCCCCAGCGTACTGTCTATATGTTGGACACCTCAACGCTGAAGAATAAGATGATGGTTCTTCTCCTAGCATATTGTGAAGATGAAATTGAATGGATCTACTTCAACTAAGACGATGGACCGTCTTCCTGATAATGGATGCTTCGTCTTCTCTTGCCTCTTGTAAAAAAAAGGGGGGGATTTGTAACATTTGGCGATGTTACATCATACTACCCCCCATATTAATATTCAAGTCATACTATCCATTCCGTATGAAACCACAATATTAATAAACTTCCTGCAATAGTAAGCTTCTCTATTGTAGTCCAATGTAGAATCCGTCTACAATACTAAATCATATCAAACAAGAATAAACTCCCTGCAATCAATAAAATATTCATGTACTTACCCTTTGTATAGAACAACCTTCAAGACTGGACTCTACTCGCTGCGTCCTAGATTGAAGAGTGGGACGAACGAGCCTTGAGGTAACTGCATCTGATGTGTCAAGTGTATGGGTCAAAATGGTTCCAATGCAACTCAAGAATGACGCTCACAAAACTACTGGAATTACGACTTACCTGCCACCTGCAGGCGAGACGGGATCTTCCACCAAAACAGCGCGTGATGTGTGTACGTCACTGGTGCTCTGGTCAAAAAGATATTTTGTCAACACTGGCAGAAGTGATGGAGAGAGACCAGTCAATCCAAGCTTGATCGATGGTGTACGTGCTGATTTTTATCCATGAAAGGGGCCGATGGGACATCACCGACGTATATGGACACCCCCAACCCCTATCAATCCCAGGTGACCATAAAACACTATTTAAGCCCGGTGATTCTGAAGACGAATCGACTATTAAATTGGACGCCTTCAGGAGAAGTCATGTCCTATTATTATAATATTGTATTAGATGCCGTCAGGATAGATCCGGTCCTGGACTTGGACATTTTCAGAATGTTTTCGTATTCTCTAAATATTTATTTCATCGATATTATTTTAATAGACTTTAACTATGGCTTGTTCAAATTTGAAATTAAAGTAACTTATTTATTGGAATAATCCTGAATAAGCAACGTAAACTATTTGCTAAAATTAATATTGTTTGTAATACTAAATTTTCTAATAAGAAACCTAATTCTTTTTTGCTGCCAGTGAGGTGGTAGTGTCAGTGAGGTCACTGAATATATCATATTGCCATATTTTTTAACTAATTTTTGCTAGAAGTATTTAATTTTAATTGTCTGAATTTAGCTGTTAATGTAAACTCATCTTCTGACGATGTTTTCTTATTTTGAATTGTTTGGTAAAGTAACGTAAAATTTTGCTGATGGATTGATTTTGAATATTTTTCAAATTATTTAATTGAATATAATTGTGGTTTATCTAGACTTCTTTTATATGTTATATAATTTTTATTAACAAGTAGGGATCTTGTTAACGTCCGTAGTTGTGTCAACATTTAATAATCCCGCGGGAGTAACTCTGCCTGGACTCCCGGGTGGGGCTGGCAGTTGTGGGGGTGGCTGTAAAGACGCCCCACAGTGGCTCATCAAGTGCGGGAGGATCAGCCGGTCGTAAGCCCGGATAAAAGAGGAACGTTGGGAGGGAGTTTGTCGCCCCGACCTTAAAAGATCGCCCGGACATTACCCGGCGCACCGGGTCCCACCCCGAGGGGTGGTTGGATGGGAGTAGTCAATCTTTTGTAAAATTAACATCGGACAATACCCAGCGATCTGGGTCCTGGTGGGTTGGGAAGGGAAGAGCCAGCCCTTCCCGCAAAACAATCGTGGACAATCCCTAACATCAGGGATCCAGTCCACTCAGAGCCTGGGGCATGCCCTGGAGTTCCCGGTACGCCGGTACAAGTGGACCACAACCCGGCGATCCGGGTCCCACCAAGATGGGTGGTTGAACGGGACTAGTCAACCCTCTGTAAAACTACACGGACAATGCCCAACGATCTGAGCCCCAGTGGGTTGGGAAGGAATGAGTCAACCCTTCCTGCAAAACAATCGAGAATAACCCTGAACAACTCGAATTCCGTCCACTCAGAGCCCGGGGTTCGCCCTGGAGTTCCCGGCTTGCCGGTATGAGTGGACTTCCCCCTCGAAAGGGTGGTGGGGGAGTGTGGTCAGCTCCCCTGCTGGAACACGGGACCTCGTACAGGTATTGCAACTCGCGTTGGGGGGAGAGGTCACAGAAACCACTCGGTGGGACCGGCCCTCGGGAAGCTGTGGCGAGGGTCCCGAGAGGGACGCTCGTCGTGGCGACCTGGCGGTCTGCACAGCCTCAATGGGGGTAACTCTGGGGAGGCTAGGCAAGCGTGGTCCAGACCACTGAAACACTGGGAGGGCCGGGCCCATTACCTAATTAAGTGTGGGTCCTATGCGTAACTGTGTGCTTTCGGGGTAGTAGGAGGCGAAGGGCGGGGGGTGCATCCGCCTCTCCGGATTGCCGGTAACGGTGGGCGGTGGAAGCGAACTCGAAACCTGACGTGGTTGCTGTACCGAAGCGGACCTCTTGGGTGGAAACGCCCCGGAAAACCCATGACGGTTGATTAACCCCTTGGCTATGAGCATTATGCTGGTGTGGGACCGTTAAATTCAAATGCTCCATCCATGCCAGAGGGGGTGTTCCGATGTAAGGGGAGGCCTCCCAATACCAATTTTTCTTACTCAATATGGCTACAGGAAACATTAATAACTTTGACTGCGCAATCATGAGTGAAGGAAAGGCGACAGAGAATGTAGAAGGTGACGCTGGAGAGGCAGGCAAGGGTAAGGAATGTAAAATAGCTAGGGTGAGGTTGAGGAAGGTAACGGTGGAGAAGAGAGATGGTAGCGAGTGTAAGGGGGGCAGGAGGAAGGAAAGTTGGAGCGATATAGTGGCTAAGGGTGGTATGTCGATCACGGAGAGTGAGAACGAGGTGGAGATGATGGAGGAGAGGAGGGTGAAGAGGAAATGTGGAAGCAGCGGTGAGAAGGCAGAAATGGAGAAAGCGAAGAAAACGAGGAAGGAGGTAGGGGAGTAAGGAGTGGCGAGCGTGATGGATAGGCTCAAAGGCGTGAAAGAACCAAGGGTGAGATTTATGGAGTGTATGGGGGTGATAGAGATGGTAATGCAGCAGGCTGGTAGGAACAGTGGCATATATAAGCCTGCGGTAGATAAAGTTATAGGGGCAATGGTGGAGATGAGGAGCATAGCGTTTGCAGCGATGGACCAGGCGCTATTGCTTAAAGGGAAGGTTGAGGAGCGCCTTTAGGCATCAGCGTGGAGTAGCCGACCTGAAGGGGGTAAGGAGCCGACGGTGGACGGGGGAGAGTTCCCCCTCCCCCCAACGGCCGTTAGGAGGATAGGGAAACGGACCCCACAGCTGCCTTCAATAGCAAAGGGTAGGAAGGACAGCGTGGTAATAGTGCAGGCAGCTGGGGAGCCCAAGAATGATGTGACAGTAGGGAAAGAGATGGAGCAGGCGGTGGCTCCAGGAGTGTTAGGGGTAAAGGTAAAGAGTGCCAGGAACACGAGGCAGGGCGTATTAGTGACTACGGAAAGCGAGGATCAGCTTCAGAAGCTGATAAACAGTAAGGAGTTAAAGGACAAGGGACTAGTGGCCGAGAAACCGGGTAGGAGAAAGCTGAAAATTATGGTGTATGACGTACCAGCAGAGGGCACGGTGGAGGCTATAATCGGGGAGATCCATCATATGAACATGATGTACTCAGAGGTAGGGCTGGAGAAATTCCGGAAGGAATTCGTGAGAGTAAAAGAGTTAAGGAATACGCGTGAAAATAGGTGCAATTGGGTGCTGGAGTGCACCCCTCGAGTCAGAAATAGACTCGTGGGCTTAGGTAGGATGTACATACGATGGGTGAGCTGCCATGTAAAGGACTACACGGAGGTGGTAAGATGCTTTAAGTGTCAGGGGTACGGATACTACGGCAGAGAGTGTAGGAAGGAGTTAGCTTGTAAGAGGTGTGGAGGTAGGCATGACATATCTAGGTGTGTAAGCAAATAGAAAGGGACGTGTGTAAACTGTAAGAGAGCGGGTAGGAACGACAGGCATGAGGTGACGGATAGGAAATGCGCTGCATATGTAAACGCGCTTAAGATGGCCGTGCAAAGGACTGACTATGGGAAGTAAGATTGGTCAGTTGAATGCTGGAAGGTCGAGAGTGGCGATGGCGGAACTGGAGAGAGTGGTGGAGTAGAGAGGTATAGATGTGGTAGCGGTGCAAGAGCCGTATAGTATAAATGGTGTGGTACTTTTGGACGAGGTAGGGTGTTTTATGCGAGCGAGGAAGAAGAGGAGGTGTGGGTGGCGATATTGGTTATGAATGAGGAACTAGAGGTACTTAGATTAAGTCAGTGGTCAAACACGAGGTGTGCGGTCGTAAAGATTGGACCACCACTGAACCTGGTATTGGTATCTAGTTACTTCAAACATAATGAGGTTGGTTTACACGTGGCTAGAATGGAAAGAATGGTGAGAGGTATTGGTAACGAAAGGTTGGTAATATGTGCGGATGTGAATGCGCGATCCCAACTCTGGCAACATTGGATGTTAGATGCGAGAGGTTAGGCTGTGCAGGACTTAATCATGGTGTGTAACTTGGTGATAGTCAACGAGGAAGGACAGGAGGAGACATTTGAGAACACGTGGGGTAGGAGGTCAAACATCGACTTGACGTTGACCTCCAGAAATGTGATGGCGGGTGACTGGAGAGTTGACGGAGGTGTTATTGAGTCCGAGCACAAGCTGATCACTTTCAAGGTAACCGATAGGGATGACAGAGGAAGAGGTGCGGAGAGAATGGATGGCGTGAGGAGGTATGATGTGAAAAGGGCAAACTGGGACAGTTTTTGCGAGGTATTGAAGGGAGATGAGGATGCGAACTTGGAGAGAGTGGTCAGAGTGGAGGAGAAGGCGAGAGTGCTGCAGGAGAGGATCCTCCGTGCTAGTGAGGTAGGGATAACTGGTGGACTAGGGAGCTCACCGGTCTGAAAAGAGTTAAGAATAGCCTTAGGAGAGTTTGGCAAGCGGCGAGGCAAAGAGAGGTGGTCGAAAGGGAGGTTGAGTAAAGGAAGGAGAGGTTTAAAGAGGCGAGAGATGAGTACAAGCGAAAGGTCAGACAGGAAAAATGTAAGGAGTGGAAGAGGTTGGCGGGGAGTGAGACGGATAGACCTTAGGGTAGAGTGTACAAGGTTGTAGCTGGGAAGTGCAAACCTAGCACGATACTCAGCGGTATGGAGAAGGAAGGCGGAGGAAACGGTGAAATTTCTTCTTGAAGGGCTGTTGCCGAACGACGTGGTAGAAGTAGAGGAGCAATGTCACTGGGATACCCGGAGAAACGCAAGTATCCCGAGCGAAGGTGAGGATATGGCGAGGGTGATGGAGGAGGAGGTGAAGAAGGCGGTGAGGAGGATGAGGTCTAAGAAAGCACCGGGAGAGGATGGTATAAAGGCGGAACTGATCAAGGCAGGCTACGAAGTATTAAAAGGAGCTATGGTAAATGTGATTAACGGTATGCTAGAGGAAGGGGTATTCCCCGAGGTATGGAAATGTGGTGACTTAAAGGTATTTTTAAAGGGGACGAAGAAGCCCCCCAGTATGCTTAAGTCATACAGACCGGTAACCCTGTTGCCAGTTATGGGCAAAGTGTCAGAGTGTGTGATAGCAAATAGGCTAAGTGGGTATCTGGAAGGTATAGGCTTCTTCAGTGAGAAGCAGTATGGGTTTAGAAAAGGTTTAGGCACGATAGATGCTCTCAGGCAGATGAGGATAGAAGTGGAGGAAAGTGAGGAAGGGTATGTACTTGGGATGTTCCTTGACATCTCGGGTGCATTTGATAATGCGTGGTGGCCGAGGGTGTTGAAGGTGTTAAGAGAGGTACGACGTCCCAGAAATCTATGGAGGGTAGTTGAAGACTACTTCAAAAATAGGAATGTTACGTTAAGAATGGAGGGGGTGGCTGAGACGAAGACCCCGACGAAGGGGTGCCCCCAAGGTTCGGTACTGGGACCTCTATTGTGGAACGTAGTGTTCAATAGCTTTCTAAATGGAAATTATGTCGAAGGTGTGAGCATCATGGCGTAAGCAGATGATGAATTAATGTTGGTAATGGCGAATGCGAGACGAGTATTAGAGAATAGAGTGGAGAGAACGTTGGGAGAGGTGTTAAAGTGGGGTAGGAAAAATAAATTGGTATTTTCCTATGATAAAACGAGTATTATGATGTTGAAGGGAGAGTTAAGTCAGAGGAGGAGGCCGAGAGTGATGACGAGAGATAGAAGGGTGAAGTATCTAGATGTATGGATAGGTTAGGGTATGACATACTTTATACATGTAAGAGAGGTATGCGAGAAGGTAAAAAGGGTAAACATGAAGATGGCGAGGCTGGCAAAGGCAAACTTAGGGTTTAGTTGCGGAACGATGGAAGTGATGTACCGTGGCATCGTAGAGGCGATCATAACCTATGGATGTGAGATGTGGAGCAAGGTGGAGAGGAAAGTACATATGAGGTTACTAAAAAGGGTGCAAAGGACGATACTGCTGGCAGCAACAAAGACGTACAGGACGGTGTCGCACGAGGCGCTGCCGGTCCTGGCGGGAGTTCTTCCAGTGGATCTGTTAGTGAGAGAACGGGTAATGAGGAGAGAGGATAAGGAAAGAGGTGTTGAGAGGCGTGAAAGTAAGGCTAGAATAAGAGAGGCGGTGATGGAAGAATGGCAAAGGAGTTGGGAGAACTCGGCGAAAGGTAGGGAAACTAATAGGTACCTTCCTGATGTAAGAGAGAGGATGAGGAAGAAGTGGTTGAAGGCGGATCACTATACGATGTAGGTATTGACCGGACATGGGAACTTTGCAGAGAAACTGAGGAGCTTTGCGCTGGTCGAGACCGGAGAATGTGAAGTATGTGGGGTGAATGAGGACGCTTGGCACTCGGTAGCGGAGTGCCAAAGGTTTGAGGATGAAAGGGTAGAAATGGTAAGGCTGCTAGCGGATGAAGGTATGAGATGGGAACGGAGAAATATGGTGAGTGAGGAAAGGATCTTCGTGGCGTTCACGAGAATGGTGGGGGCGATAGGTAGGAGGAAGGAGAGGGAAAGGAGATAGGGAGAAGATAGGTAGGGAAGTGAGTGGTGGAGCCCGACGCTGTGATCCGGAAACGGTGAGTGGCGCTTGGGCTGGAATTTGGAAATCGGAAGTGCGGAACATTGCATGTTTAAGTGAAAACCGATGGAAATATCAAATTGAATTGGTGTCTGGAAACTACAAAATGTTCTACTTAGGTGGTGGAAAGAGTTCAGAAAGGGGATTGGAAATAGTGATGAAAAATGAAGTAGTGAAAAGTATTAATAAAGTGATTTGTCATGTGTATAGATTAATGTTTGGGACCCGCCTCAGTGGCGTAGATATCTAACGCGCTAGTATCGTGTTGAGCTAGATCGCCAAGGAGGGGGAGATCGAGGTCCGAATCTCGCTCGGGTGAACTGGGGTGGTTTCTCCTAAATGGTTTTCCACACTCCCTCCACGTAAATGGGTGTTCACTTCCTCTAAATTCAACCTTCCAAATTCCCAACCCACTAGCTTAATTAGTACTTAAGCGTAAATCCTGAACGGGTAGTAAGAAGCAGAACTTAATAAAATAAAATTAATGTTTTTGAAATTAAACGCTGAACCAGTTGCTATTTTGATATTACAAGTGTACATGCCTACAACTCAAAAACGATTATGTTGAAGTATAATAAATCTATGATAAATTTGAACTAATACCTCAACATGAGGGAAGAAGGAAGGTGAACGCCATAATCATGAGCAACTGTAACAATGTGGTCGGAGAAGGATGGGAGCAGACAGAGAATAATGGGGCCACATGAACTCGGGAAGAGAAACAATTCTGTTAGCCGAATTACCAGATGATGATGATGGAAACACCTTGTTCAAGAAACGGAATATAAATCTCTACACACTGAAGATCTCAAGATAAATCAGCAGATACCAACTATACTACATCCTTGTCAAATAGTGGTTCATGAATAGAGTAAAAGGGGTGCAAACATTCCCAGGCATCCACATCGATTTGGACCACAACCTGCTGGTGTTTTTTCAGATCATATGGTTCGGCGTAGTGATACATAATTTGGTCTGGTAACTTTTCAAAGCTGTCAGTAAGCACCAAAGAAGCTGTGAGGCTACTGTACTGTACATTGAATCAAGACTGAAGAGGATCAATCAGACGAGCAAGAGAAAACCGAGGTGGGACTCAGGAAACTTAAAAGGGCAGTTACATTGTGAGAAATTTAATAGAACTAAAGTTAATTGAGGTGACGGAAGAGACTATAAGTGTGGAATGGAAGTTGAATAGTGTTAAGAATATAAATTTGAAGGTATTGAATGATAATGTTGGAAAAGTGAAGAGAACTGCACGAAATCCCAAAGTAACAATAGAAATTCTTCAGAAAATGTAATAAAAAAGGAAAAATGTTAACAAAGAAGGATATACAACAAGAGTTAAGAAGAGGACCATATGAAGTGACTGGAATATTGAGGTTAGAATACCGTTCGGGTTTACTAAGGGTTGTTTTTCCTAAATTGTTTTTCACTTGCCCTCCACGCACGGTACATTTCCTCTAAAATTATATTTCCCTAGTTCTTATTCCGTTAGCTTATTTAATGTACAAGTATATTTATAGTAAAAAAAGTAGAAATAAGAGGTCATACCATAGACAACGTAACGCTATTGAGGGGTGAGTTCTAATGTCTAAATGGTCTTGCATGGGATAAACCCCAGTTTTGCGTACCACATATCTTAAACTTTAATTATAATATTGATAAAATAATATTATTGACTATAAAGCAAAATTATAAATCATTGTCAAAACATTCTTTGAAATCGTGTATATTCAGGATTTAAAATTTATTCTGTTTTATATTAAAACTTAGTCCCTCTTTTAGTTTCACAGAAGTTTCTCTAAGAAATAATGACATTCAATATTGCTGTGATAATTTACGTAACAAAGGTTGTAGGCGAGGATGGGTCAGGATAAGGTCCATTTGGTGTTAGAGGAGGTAAATTAGGGTCAAAATAAGGTCAGTACATGGTTTGTATTATTATTGTTATTATTTTAACACAGTGTCTTAGAACCCATTCGGGTTATACGCTTAAGTACTAATTACACTGATGGAATAGGAATTGAGAAGGTTGAATTTAGAGGATGTGAACCCGCATTTACTTTGAAGGGGAATCAAAACCACCCCCAGTTCACCCAACCGAGATTCGAAACTCAATCTCCCCGTCCTGGTTAGTCTAGTTCAACACGAAACTAGTGCGTTAGCTAACTACGCCCTCAAGACTGGTAAACACATGGTTTGTAGATGATTCCTAATTTTTAACCACAAAATTTCTCCCACCACCCTTTTCATGCTTGATACGGCTCTGAGAGAGAATAAACAGAGCCTTTGTTATATTATTATTATTATTATTATTATTATTATTAGCACCGCGTCTTACTACCCGTTCGGGTTATACGCACTTACGCTAATGTGTAATGGTAGGGTGATTGTGAGATGAAATGGAGGACCTACAGTTTAACGTGGAATCCGAACCACGGTGGAGGCCTGGCATTCCCCACATTCACAAGATGTCTTGTCAGAGGTGAAGGAAAGTTTTGGTAATCAGATAAATCTGTGCCGGGACCGAGGATTGAACCCCGGCCGCCAGCATAGAAGTCTGACATCTTACCCCTAGACCGCCAGGTCACCTGCCTTTGTAATAATCAAGAGTACAAGTCTAAAGAGGTTGTGGCTTGGGGGGATTGGGGGCGGGGGGCTAATATTACCTCATGTCATATTGTGTTCGCTATTTTTGTTTAGATCTCCCTCCTACTTTCCCTAACGCCGCTATAATCGATAATATTGGAGTCAGAGAGTATCGGTGACTACATACACGCACTACACGGAATGTCGCGCCTCTCTAACTTTCCGCCCTGATGGCGCGGACTGATATCCAACACCCGCTTAGCTCTCACACTCACGCTATATGGGTGCAGAACGGTGGGGCTGGGGGTATTCGGACCCCCCTGGAAATTGTTGTCCACCCTCAACTCCCTTGGAATTGATGGACTCTTCAAAGTGGGAGCTCAAAATATATGGCATTAAAACTTAAATAGGATCCTTAATGGTTCTTAGTTTATTATTCAAAATGCAAACACACAAAATGTTGATATAAAATTATTATATTGAGGTATGTAACAAACATATAGAGAGCGTCAAACTCTATAAAACCCTGTTATTTTTAATATTCAATAGTCATGTACATTTGGGTAAAATTAACATAATATGCATTCATACAATTACCAATACATTAGATAACATACATAACACACATATGTACGTAAATAGCACATATACATACATAACACACATATATACATACATAACACACGTATATACATACATAACACACATACATACATAACACACATATTCATAAATAGCACACATACTTACATAACACACATATATACATAAATAGCACACATACATAACATACATATATACATGAATAGCACATACATACATACATATACACATATATATACATCAGCATATCCATGCATTTACACATACATATGGACACACATATACATACATATACACACATACATATACAAATATACACACACATATAATAACATAACATACAGTAACATAATAATATACAATAACATTACATTATACATAAATAACACATACATTACATTGCATTGCATTACATTAAATTACATAAACATCACCCTCTTCCCCATTAATCTAGTTGTCAAACTCGTATTGTCTGATTTACCTATGATGGGGAGGCCAGAGTTCAAATCCCGGCTAAGTGTGTTTTTTTACTAAAGGTTTCCACACCCTACTTCCACACAAATTTCGCCATATTTCCTATTAATTCTACCTTCATCATACCAACTACATTAAAGTTATATTAATATATTATTATTATTATTATTATTATTATTATTAGCACCGCGTCTTACTAACCGTTCGGGTTGTACGCACTTACGCTAATGTGCAATGGTAGGGTGATTGTGAGATGAAATGGAGGACCTACAGTTTAACGTGGAATCCAAACCACGGTGGAGATATATTAATATAATAGCGTTCAGTTGCCGAATAGTCTATGACAGTGTTAATCAACTTGGTGTAAGCGTACCCCTGAGGAGACGAGAAGACATCATATATTATACATAATTTAATGACGAACATAATAAATAAGATAAATTTTCTGACTTGTTTTACTATGTCCATAAGACATAGATTTCCAGGTCAGAAACTCTGACATTAAAAACTATGTCTTATGGACATAGAAAACGGTTAAGGCCATATGTACAGAATTTTTTTTTTCGTCATTCAAAAGAGTTTTTTTCTATGAAATGTTACACACAAAAAATTTATTTTCAACTATTTTTATTAAAGAGCTATGAGGGTAAGAAACTTCAATGTTTACGTTTTCCAATTCTGGTGTTAGGCCACACTTTTTGAAATAAAATTTTGAATATTTAAATTTAGTATTTTTAATACTATACCTATTTGATAAAGGTGGGATTTTACCGTAGGTTTAAGCATACTCTATATAAATAAACCTAAAGTTCCCTTAAAATCAACACAATTCAACAATTGTTTATTAATACTAATTCATCTATAAATATTAAATATTAGTATTCATGTGATTTATAGATGTGTATACTTAAGATTAAAAAACTATTCAGATTTAAATATGCCAAGTTTTACTGAATAACTTGATTTATGTATGACATAAAAATATGCACTGAAATTCCAAGTTGGCTCACGGGATCAAAACTTTGTAGGGAAGTGTAGCTATGGCGACAAGAACGGGTGATAGCCCGCCTCCACAGTTCGTGCAACACACAGCGGTTACTACAGCTGTATTATCACAGACACACAAGTAATCTGCAGTCCTTGCGAGATTTCTGTTTGAACGATCATTAACAAGCTGTCTCTTGAAATAGTTAGCCTCATATTGTAGTGATATTGATATTTATCACACTGCCAGGGTTATTTCATTATTGAAACATGTTGTAGTAATTTTTAGATTTGTGTTTTATTTGTGATCTCTGTGAACTGTGAAGAAACTATATAAATATATATATAATTATTAAAATAATAAACAATGGTTCCTTCCATCACAACCTGGAAAATGTCAAGCTTTGAAACCGAGAATGGGTAAAATGTATTACATAGGCAGATAGGCTTTATGTTTATTTTATATGTTAGGGGTTTCCAGAATCAGTAACGCATAATAGGCCTACACAATCTAGTAAACAATAAATGGCTGTAAGCGATCGCCCAAGGTTTCGACCCATTGTATATCAAGAATGATGAAATAAATACTTACCATTTGAAAGCATTTTTTACAGCCATTTTATAAAGAATATTTTTATTGAAAAAAAAGCAATTTAGGAAGTTTTATAGTGTTTTAATTTCTTAGCTATTTGAACTAGTTTAGTCATTATTAATGCAGAAAAAGGCATTATTTTATATAGCTTAAATTATAAAAAAATATTGCTCTAAATAAATTAATATGCATATGGGAAAAATAATTTCACGATTTTCAATTTAGTGAAAACTGCAACTATTATCTTCAATTAAATTATCTATGTTTATATATATATTTATTTATTTATTTACTAGAGATAGAATATTTATACTGTCAGTCAGTCTTAGATCTTGGTTCATATGGGATTATCTGCATGATAAATTTTATTGATTAATTACATTTTTAAAACATTAAAATTTTGTGATTATCTACATTTTAAATCATATGGGCGATTTTCCTCCAATTAGTTAGGCCTAGGCTATAGGTAAATATAATGTATGCATAAATGGTAATTATGAAAGCATATATATATATATATATTGCACTTTACCTTAAGTAGCAAACCCAAAAAGTCAAGTGGTTACAATTAAATTAATTATATTGTTCAAATATTTGATAACTTTATGAATATGGCAAGTTTACACGGTTCAATAGAATTATTGAGTTCTAAGACACACACATATATATATATATATACAACATCCAGAAGAAGGCCGAGATTTGATCAAATAATAAATATTACGCCCCTATCAGAAATCGAAACCGAAACCCTTTTCACTGTAGACCATACCGCAATCGACTGAGCTAACGGCCTATGGTACTACGATTATATCACATTTATGCTTGATAAGAAATAGATTTTTTATCGCCTTAAAAATGGTGTGAATGCAAGAATCAATGCTGGACATTTTTCCATTATTTTATATGGCTTAAATTTTGGAAACTATTCTATTTAAATATTTAGAATGTATCTGTTAATCCCACTTATAAGGGTATAATCAAGTCAAGTTAAAAGTTGTAATTCCTATATAAGTAGTCTATAATGATGATGTGCCAATTAGTGAGATATCCTGTTGGGCACCTAAACAATATAGGAAGGTATAGTGTTCGTTATTTATGTATTTCGAACTCACTTAGAGAGTAATTTTAGGCCCAACTATTATATTATAGTAGTAATTGATGTTTGCATTTGCAAGTGTGTGAGCACTTTGAATTTACTTCAAATGAAAAACCGCCATTTACTATTGTAACAACAGTCTTTCCGCCAATTTGTTTTATTATTATTTTTCAAATAAATACTGTAATGAAATAATTATTTCATTCACAAAAGAATGTATTTTATTACATATGATTCATAAAAAAAATCATGTGTGTGTGAGAAAGTGTTGTAGACACATTCGCAACCAGAGTTAATCATCTCCTGGTCTGCCGTTTTCAGCAAGTTGACACGCTGCTGCGTGTTCATGCGAGGCATCGCACGTGACAAAGAGGCTTGTTTTAGCACTTTGGGACTCATGGTTATGAAATGATCTGTAATCGGGAAGTGTCGGTGTTTTTATAGTCTTTGCGTGGTATGTACACAAAGCACCCGACATTTGTGTGGGTTCTATATCTGAACCATTCATGTGTACCTTGCTTGAAATCTAACAATATATACCCGTGTGGAGTACTTGTAGCATCAGTGTAAGACTATTGTAAAACATGTGGGCTTTCATGACAGACTTGACGTGCAAAGTTTTGTATCTGAGCTTTATCCCTGGGATTTTTAATAATCACGTTATAATGTGCGTTTAAGGAAATGTCTCTTTGGCCCTTGGCCTGGTGGAGCATATTTTGTGTAAGGTACATGAAGCAAATAGTTTAATTATGCCATCTTTTGGTGAAAAGATTGACGACCACTTCATTTGCTTCACTAATTAGGTCATCCAGGATAATCAGCTGTGGAGCGTCAGTACATTCGTCATGCATTTCCAGCAAGTCCTTATATAATATGACCCAAGGATTTGGCCGGTCTTGTTTGAATCCCGGTTTCCATAAAGCATAATGCCAGGTGATTTTATCAAATTTAATGTCACACATTGTATCCAAGCTACGGATAAAGTCGGCTACAAAATGTGACTTTCCACAGCCGTAAGGGTCGCTGATGTTGGCTGAAAAGGAATGTTTCAAATTGTCCTTAGCGTTTAAGACTTATCACATAAGCTAAATGAACTATTACTTATAGATTAGGAGGGATGTAGACGTCAAAACACAAATATAACCGTTTTTACAGTAATTATTAACACAAATAAAAGTTTCAGAATATAGTTCACACCATAAAAATAATACTTGAAATATTTAATTACAAAAAATATTAGTTATAAAATATATCTAACACCTTGAATTATATTATACATGTTTAAGTGTAGAGGAAATAATAATCGATTTCTTCTTCTTGTTTTTGTAGTAGGAATAGTGGTCTCGGTACCAAATATCTAATCTAATTTTAAAAGTTCAGTTTAAAGAGTATTATAATATATATATATATATATATACATACAGATGGTTTCAATTTAATATATATACAAAAAAATAAACAAAATGGACTAAAATAAATAAATATATATATATACAAACAACTAATTCTATTTGACTAGAAAAAATCATGTAGGGGAAGGATTACACTGGTGGATGAAAATAATTTAAAAAGTATCCTGTGTGCATAAAATAAATCAATAAAAATATATGCGTGTTTTCATATTGAAAAAATTTGAAGAATCTCAAATCTTTTAAAAATGTTATATCATTGGAACTGTCTAGAACTAAAGAAAAAAAAGATTATTCAGAACGTCTAAATGATCACCTTTTAGTCGTGGCTTGCGTGTTTACAGGGGCTATGATATCCAAACGGCAACGTATTCAAATCATCAGTTAACCATCGTTTGGTGTGCACTGGCCGTTAAACTTTATTCTGAGAAACGTTACATATAGTTGCAAGACCTTTTCTTACAATTTTGTGAGAATTCTTTATGTATTTTTCCACAGCCTGTTCAGTGACCATCGCTTTCAAAACGTCAAAATTAACGTCGTTCTATTGGCCCTAGTACATAGTGATCCTTCAAACCTTGCACACCGTTTTTGTTTTGACAGGATCGCCACCAACACAAATTCAGTACGCGTAATTCTTGGGACCACCAGACACAAAGGCATTAACATAGGTTCCCGGACCGTATCTTGAAGTTCGTCAGTGAGGTCACCTAAAAAGTCTCCAGTCAGTGCACTTCAATAGCTGAGGCGTACCGTGAATACAACGCTATCTGTATCATGATACAAAACACGGTATACTATTTTTCAAGGATGTTGTATAAGTGCAACCTAGCCATAGCAGTCGTATAGTATGCCACAGCGACACTCGTGTTAGGATTAGACCCAACGCGTCACGTGCATCCTTGCAATTGAGGAACATAACCTCATCATTTATATCAATGACGTTGTTCACTGTGATTTACGAAGCCGTCAGGCACTTGTGGGTGTTATGATAGTCATTGACAATGACTACGTGGGGTAAATCTGGTGTTTTCCAAACTTTCCCTATAGTGAATTTAAAAGGAGTTAAGCCAGCGTGCAGTGACCAGGGTTTTTTACAAACAGAATTGAAATCGAGTTTTACCCCTTCCCTTTCTTCATAATTTAGAATATAAGCTAACTTCTCATCTTGCGAGGTACACCACTCTTGCCATCCGCTGGCTTTATGTTTAATTTTCAAACAAGTATTAATGTACCCATGAAACAATCTACAAAAACGTCTCTGACGATCGGAAACTGATACATTTTACTCCCACACTTCGTGTACTGCTTCAACGGGGTAGTCTTTCTCAATGGCATTCCGGATATTGTCAATAACCCAGACGCCTTTCAACCAGCGATCATTCTTGTCATTGTTCTGAAATGTACCTTAATTTTTCTCTTCGCCGCATTTCCTGCACATAATGAATATTAACTAGTCGTGCATCCGTGTAGGCAATACGAGCAGTAATAAATCCCACGGAAACAATATTATAACGTTGGCTATGACTTCTACTTGATCTATAAACGGACAATTTGTTTCCAATTGAATTTTTGTGTGACCGATAGGATATATTTTGTACTTGCAAACGTAAGCTTACAATGAACACACACGTCCAAGTACTTGATCTTCCCTCCACAAGAAAATTCTTCTTCGTGGAACAGTTTGATATAATTTGTACACCCCTAAGGAATGCGTCTCTGGGACTGAGGGGCTCCTTGCTGTAGACCTCATGCTGGAGTACAAATTGTTTAAAGTCCTTGTCTGTGCGTTTCATCACACTAAACATACAGTACCACATATCTACGTCCGTGTAGCCGGCATTCCGAATGTTTTCAACACAGGCCATGGTCATCTCATAGCACGTCTCCATGGTTTAGTGGCGGCTGTTTTTGACAGGGGTGGTCCTGTCAGGATAACAGATAGGGCACTCGTGCCAATAACATCCCCAGAACTGAAAGACAGTGATAATCCCTCCAGCTTTAACATGGCCTTCTACATGTTGCCCTAATACATATTCCTCACGGCCGTTGCCTTCACGAGGGATAGAGACATGGCGTTGATGGGCCTCCTAACATAGCCATTGTACAGTAGCGTGAGACTGTTGGTCTACACACTGGTAGACACCATTAGGGATGATACCGATGGTATTTTCCTTAAGATGACCTCAGTGGTAAACCAACATGACCATTCCTTTGACTGTACACGTGTCTCTGAAAGGATACATCTTTGCTTTTTCCATTAGCATGTATTTAAACTTTAAGCAGGCCTTCCGTAGGTTCTATAAATCTTTCACGCAATACATTTTCCACTTGCAGTTAAAATCAAAAACATAATTTTCTCTGACTAGCACGTCATACCAATTTTCAAAGTGCTCCTTTCCCTTAATTAACTTCTCACCGATGTCGTAGTTCTCCTTTGGCATCAAGGGACCCTTATACCTCTCGTTTTATTTTTATTTAAAAAATTGAGTAAATGTCCCTTGGCCAAAGACTAGCCCAAACTGAATGTTTTGGGCATCTTGGACAACAACATCGGGAGAAAGTTCAGCGAGTCAATAAATTGGAGCGGGCCGTAACGCTTGGACATGATTTTCCCACCGTTAATTATGAGGTCTGGAGTCCATTTATTTTAATTCCATCATGTATTTTAAATTTAAATTTCCAACATAGCCTTTGGTATTATTATAGGAGGGTGATGTATATAAATGTTTTTGTTTTATCTTGCTCTATAAATCCGAATAATTGGACGATTGTGGCATCACCCTTGAATATGCGAGTCATATCTCCCCCAATTTCGGTGCAATTATGATCATTTACATCGATATGAAGGCAAGCCTTGCAACACGTCTGCACAACACAGAGGTTAGGCTCATGTAATTACGTGCTGGCCGCACCTTGAAGAAGCGTTTCTTGTTTGCGTTCAAAATCATAGATTTCAAACATGAAATTGCTTTTTTACAGTGACGGCTTGTATAAAACTTGATTCATATAGCAGAAATGACCAAAAGTACGATGGGTCTCATATACTCTACAAAAAGTCTCATAACACCTCTGTGAATATTCTGCTCTTTCTAAACTGTAAAATTGCCCACAGACCTCACAAACCTTTTTAACGTCACAGATTAACATGTGTCCTTTGCAAACATCGGGACTTTGTTGGTTATCATAACATGTTTGGTTTTTGAACCAACGCCCACAGTCTTTACGGGGTACAAATCAACCTCCACTGAGAACCACCTTAGCGTATTACTTTTTGTATACGGATTCACATTTTTTCAGTATTCTTATTACTGAACGGCACATGACACTGATGGCAAAAGTACAAGCACATTAACGCTGCTGTCAAGGATGTTATGACATAAAAATTGTTTTGCCTATCATCGTGAAAATACAAATCAAGTTAGCCTTTATAGGAATGTTTGGAAGAGGTAGCTCCCTCATATAGGACTTGCCTCCCCCAACGTTTCCTAAACAATGTGATTTTGTATTCAGAGAGGCGTGTTTGAAATTGTTACAGTTCAGTGAGCCCACCACCTTTCAAAGGATTCACACGGGTATTACGGCATGGATCTTCTGATTTAAATTTTGTAATAGCACGATCAATTTTTATTTGTTTAAAGGAGTTCACATCCATACATCCTGGCTTTTTTTTTATTATCACATATAGCTTTGGTGACAATTAACCCATGGCAAGGGAAAGTGTTTCACCATTTTGAATCTATGATTCCTTGGTTGTTACGGATATATGTGCTAGCAGGGGAAAAGTTATCACAATAACGTGCGCTCCTTAAAATGGCTGAGTTTAACGTACAGTGGTGCTGTACTTAATAACAAGCTATTACTATGAAACACGCGACTTACGTCATCGATCACGGCCTGAGCGTCTAACTGACCGTCCCACCTAAATGAGACGTATATATCATTCAACGTCGAGTCCATGCTGTTCAAAGGATGACAACATGATCATCAGCGCTGAAACTTTAGCCCCACAGCCGATTGAGCAAAACAGTAATTTGCTCTTCAAGCCAACTTAATACTTCACGATCACTTGTTGGAGCACCAAGATGTACAGTAACTCCTCTACCAGTATAAAAGAAACGCCTAAATAGTTTTACTCTCTCTTCTCAATGAATCGAAGAGAGATACCCTTCGAAAATGCTCCACCAACGTGATTTACCGGGCCACAAATTCCCAGCTGTGGTGTTGATGATGGCCCCACCACCACCATATCCAAGCCTTGAAGGGGGGCTGTTATTCCAGCTGGCCTCGCCCCTACACCACACGCTTGTGGGAAGACGCCTCCACTACCTTGAGGTGGCAAAGCTCCCGCCGGCTGAATGAGTGCTGCGGATGTTGGGGTCGGGACCATGTCTTTCACACGGCTTGAAGCGGATAGATGTATCCAACATCTTCAGAATCACCGACTTGTGGGATTACGCCTCCAAAGCCTGGAACCGGCAAAGCTCCAACCGTCTGAATGTGTGCTGTGGGTGTTGTACTCGAGACCAAGTCTTTGCCTCAGCTTGGAGTGGCATCTTCAGCATCCATTTGGACTTAAACACAAGAATTTGAATTCAATCACAAATCAAACTAACTTCAAAGCAAACACTTGAAATTCTATTCTTCCAAACAAAGTCAATTTAAACAATTCATTTTTTGCACTTTTTATATCAAACAAGCTATCATATAAGCGAGCAAAATAATTTCTGAAAAAAAAATCATTTCATTTAGATTGTGTCCTCGGAGAGGAACGTATGAATCTCAAATATTAAAACGTATCCCTCAGTTTATCTAACTACCCAATTTAAAATACACTTATTTATTTCACACAATATCCAGGACATTTCATTTACTTAAAGGTTGGTTCTATTTGAAAAGATTTTTCCCTTTTCAATATTATATTCTATTATAGAGGTTTACTAAGCAAACTGCTCATTTATGCTCTTTCAATTAAAAATATTAATAATTTTAAACATCAATATTTTTATTAGTTTAACGTAAAAGAGTAATCTCATCTATGGTTGCATCTATCGCATCCAAAGCCGAAAATATGTATTTTAAGGCACGTGTGGTACTAGGGGTGCGGGTGGAGATGATATTACTGGAACCTCCACAGACACCTGATTTACAGGAGACTTCCTACAATGGTCCCATACATCTGAAACAAACATAACATTGTATTAGAATCTTTTAATATAGGTGATGGCCATGAACAATCATACAGAAAATACCTATTAATATGCATAGTCATTTTCACAATAATAGCTATGGTCCAGTCAGGATTCAAACCTGGTACACCTAGATCAGGAAGTAGGCATTCTACCAACTCAGCCAAGGTGCCATACAATAATATTGTAACAAGAAAACTACCTTAAATTAATATACTATTTACCGTTTAGCATTTATAAAATAATAAACTAATAATCCCAATTTTGTTCATAAAAAAGCTCACCAAATTAGCACATTATTCAAATTTTGGAAAAATTTTGCATGGTGCTATTTTGTTTTTATTTGGCTCTTAAAAGCTAATTATTCTTCCTTACAAATCTGGTCTTTCATTGGCCAGCA
Organism: Timema douglasi; assembly: GCA_901482245.1. Classification (NCBI taxonomy): domain Eukaryota; kingdom Metazoa; phylum Arthropoda; class Insecta; order Phasmatodea; family Timematidae; genus Timema; species Timema douglasi. The sequence continues at coordinate 27,353 of CABEEJ010005371.1, read as the reverse complement.
TTTACCAAACATTTGCGGTCAATTCCTCGAGGTAAACACCTAGGGCCATCAGATCTGTGGATTCTGTGGATCTCCCCACAGCTCATTATCTAAATATACAACGCAACAGTTAAGTTTGATATTCAGTATAGATTGAGTTAAAAAATTACTAAAAAGATTATCTACGTGATATAGTAGTAAGATAAAATAATCTCCAAAGTGTTATGAGAATCTGAGATATTTAGCAGCGTCAGCTCGTCCAGCAAAATGATTTATACATGTGTACTTTATGATAACACACGCCTCACTTTGAAGTGTTAACCTGTTCTTGGAGTAACTTGACAGCAATGAGCATCCTCGGCCAACGGCCGAGCTTTACATATATTCCCCGTGTGCATGATGGTGACCATTGCAGATCTATTAGCTTTGTTTAGAAATATTCAGCTTTTTTTAGCGGTGATAACGGGTGTGTAGATCATTTTGAACAGTGCAAGAGTGCTTTTTAAGCCCAAAAATTATTTTTAAATTATTTGTTTTCTGATTCATTTAGGCTGGATTAAGCAATGTCTTTCATAAATGCAGGTGTCAAAGAAACTGACGGCATTGTGGTATTTTAAAACACTACCCTCAATAGACACATTATTTTATTAATTATAATAATACTTTTCAGGGGGTTGCAGAAACTTAGGGCATTGTGATATTTTAAAACACTATCCTAAATAAACACATCATTATGTTAAACTATAATAAACACATTTAAATAAAATTTATTTTTTATTAAACTACCCTCAAATAATTATATAGTTTGTAAAAAATGTATTCAATAAACTACTCTTAATAAAAAACATTATTTAATTTATTATAACCACTCTTGTTTTTAATATTTTAAAATAATATTCAGCCATTGGTAAACTACCCTTGATTATAATAAACATTTGTTCAGTCGTAACCTTATCAAATGTAATTAAAAAGTCGCTGCTAAGACACCTTAATATTATATATAGTTTTAATTCTCATATACCTATTATAAATTAATAAACTTGGACAACTATGCCATGGTTTATTATAATTTTGAAATAAATTGAATGTATACACTTTGATTTGACAACAAATAAATAATGAGTGTGCCTGTTAGAAAAGTACATTTACTCACCCAGATCCATCGGTGAAGCGTAATCACTAATCCTGGGTTGCATGTTTAATACTCAAAGACAAGTTATACAATGAAATGATTTCAATACAGTTGCTGATATTTATAGCTGTTACGAGCTGGGGTTGTGACAAAGCGATGACGTCAGCAGGGAAAACCTATTGCCACATAAGGGGAAGGTTGTGACATCATTCAATGCCGTGATATATTGCTGTTTTAACTTGTCTTGTCGAGCCGCCAAACTGGCGCCAGGTATGATTCGTCAGGGAAAATCCATTACCACGTATAAAGGGAGTGTTGCGAAATCACACGCAATGATGACGTCATACAGATCGAGGTGAATTGGCTTGTCAAGCCGCCAAACTGGCGACGGGTATAAGACATCAGGGAAAACCCATTACGATATAATTCAAGGTCATGATCTATTCCTGTCTCGACTTGTTTTGTCAAGCCGCCAAACTGGCGCCAAGTATGAGTTATCATGGTTGCGATAGTGCAATGACGTCATTGGGAAAACCCCTTGTCACATATAAGGGGGAATGTGAGGTTTGTCAGGGTTAATGATCTCATGTCACGATTTCAAGGTCACGATTTAGTCCTCTCTTGAATTGTCTTGTCGAGCCACCAAACTGACGCCAGGTATGAGTCATCAGGGAAAAACCACATAGAAGACCAACGGAAAAAAACTCCAGAAATAAACCTTTGCAACATTGGAGGACAACAGGTCGTTAATCCCATGTCGTCATAGAAATAACAAGAGGGGAAATGGAGGGGAAATTTTCTCATGGATGTTGAAAGGGGTCAAACTTGAAGAAGTAGGGGAAAGCACTGTACTCAGGCAATGCTATAAATAACAGACAATCACAGCGATGTACTGAGCCAGTGCCATAAATAACAGCCAATCGTAGCGCTGTACCCATACGCTATACTAGCTACTTGTGTCTTATGGACATAATAAACAGTTCAGAATTCTTGAGATTCAATACTATGTCTTATGGACATAGAAAACGGTTAACTAAACCTAGCATATAAGACTATGTTATACGTACATAACAAACAGTCTACGAAGACACTAACAAAAATACTAGATAATAAATCAAATATTATAAGATATTACACATTATCAGTGACAAAGAGGCGATACTGACGCATCGAACGTCGTTACCACCGCTTGTACGTTTACTAGTACTTGAAGTCCTGGCTGATGCTCCTTCGACGAGTCGTTAGAATAAAATACAATAAAATGCACGAGATGACGGCTTATAAACAATTGTAACTAACATGTGAGTAGAACACAAGAAGGAAAGGGCGATATAGTCCAGTATATTCCAGAACATCCAAGCGAGCTTGGTTCGACCACTGGCCACAGCGTCTAGGGGTGGGACATCACACAACTCTAGTTTAGCAAGCGAGCAAGGTGTGTTATCAACTTCCTCCGGGAAGTGTTGAACACTCAGCTGGGGAGATCTTTGTTCAGGTTTGGGCGTTTACAGCAATACGATTTCACAGTGAGTTTATATCTGCCACACATCATTTGAATTTATTATTTCTTGAATTTATAGTGGTAATCATAAATAGGGTATTTTGAGTGTACGTGCTAAAAATTATTTAGCATGCTACAGTACCGTTTCTTTGAACGTATACAACCAGGGTTTTGTTGACAAGACATTACTGGTCATCTACTGGCAGTGGTGGAGATATAAATATATATATAAATCTTCTGAGGTTGTGGAGTCATGAAGTACGGTTACATCGACATAAAAGGTGACCTGGTGGTCTAGGGGTAAGGTGTACAGACTTCTGTGCTGGCGGCCGGGGTTCAATCCTCGGTCCCGGCACAAATTTATCTGATTACCGAACCCTTCCTTCACCTCTGACAAGACATCTTGTGAATGTGAGGAATGCCATGTCTCCATCGTGGCTCGGATTCCACATTGAACTGTAGGTCCTCCATTTCATCTCACAATCACCCTACCATTACATATTAGCGTAAGTGCGTACAACCCGAACGGGTAGTAAGACGCGGTGCTAATTATAATAATAATACATCGACATAATGGGATAATGTGATGATGATGATGATAATTATGTGGTGCCAGTACCCGTCTTAAACCAAACTTGAGCCTAGTTAACCAGATCATGATGGCCAAAGCTAGATTAGTAGCCAAAATTGCTGACTATGATTAAGAGACTGGACAGATGTAGATTATAAAATATATATAACGTGCCATGATTGGTGCAGACTGAAGGGAGATGAGGGGTCTCACAGCTTCCGCTCGGATGTTCTTTGCATCTGAAAGAGAGGTGATAAAATTGTTGGGGACTCTGTACGTGGGATCCAGGAGAGTAAATAAATTATTAATTCAATCATATATTAAACGATTTAGTATCAAATGTACACTTAATTAGCTTAATTAAAAGAAATCGTAATTAAAATCTGAATAGAAATATAACCGAAACAACTATGTGAATTAAATTATAACAGAGTTCCCAGTGTCAAATCTTGGACATAGTTGATATCTATCTGATAGACTCATTTTCAGACCTGGCCTTTTCGTATAAAATTGTATAAATCATTTAATAAACATAAAATTAATTTAGTTCACCCTCACTTTATTCACTCTTATGACAGAAATATTTATTTATTTTACAAATAAAGCCTAACATTACATACTCTTATCAATTAAAAGTTAGGTTATATTAGGTTGGTTAGTATTTTATTCAACTGGTCGTAGACGGCCCTAAAAACTAGTACAACTGAAACTTTATTCCAGCACTTTTGGGATCTAACAAGTATCGGACTACAGAAATCCCCGGACCCCAGAATTCGACTCCTAAGAATCTTTCATATTATATCCCTTATACCAAGCTCTAAGCTCTCCATATCACTCTACATACTTATTGCTGTCATGCAAGGTAAAATAAAGTTTAAATCAAGAACTAATACACCATATTTTACAACACTTGGTATCTTGGAAGATATATTACTATTATTAGCATCGCGTATTACTACCCGTTCGGGTTTATACGCACTTACGCTAATGTGTAATGGTAGGGTGATTGTGAGATGAAATGAAGGACCTACAGTTTAACGTGGTATCCGAACCACGATGGAGGCCTGGCATTCCCCACATTCACAATATGTCTTGTCAGAGGTGAAGGAAATGTTTGTTAATCAGATAACTCTGTGCCGGGACCGAGGATTGAACACTGGCCGCCAGCATAGAAGTCTGACACCTTACCCCTAGACCACCAGGTCACCTATTTTATAAGTATCATTATCATTAACCAAATGTGACAGCTGCAGATTACATGATTTTACGTGCGGATAAATTAAAAGGGTTTTACAAATGGTAAAAAAGTTTCTTCATATCCAAATCAAACTGTACATTACGTCACACGCCTAAACTGGCTGGTTCCTACCCTGAATAGGCTGGGGTTCAATCTCCGTTGGCTGCACTGAAGGGATTTGAGGCAGTTAGGAAATCGTTAATGTTCAGGTTTGTCAATAAAATGAGTTATTTGCGTCTAGAATATTAACAACCCTGTCAAAAAATAGATGATTAAGTGAGGATGGGCAGAATACACTGATGAGGTGGGGGCGAGGAAGGTCGAGCTTTAAAGAAATGTTCCCGGATCTTCGTTGAGGGAGGGTGGGAGTCCCTTAAGGAAAAAAACCCCTCAGTACACTTGAATGGCATTCGAACCTCAAACTTCTTGTTACTGGAAAAGCAGAGCATACAGGCAAAGTTAACAAATGATTAGTGTGAAGAATTCTCAACTTGAACAGTCATTCCCAGAAATAACCAACAGGTTCTTTTTCTGATAGTAAAAGGGGTTGATGTGGAGATGGGGGTGTAGAACGTTTGACTTGGTTAGGGGGGGTGGATTAGAAGGGGGGTGGATTAGAAGGGGGGTGCACCTTGTTTGGACAGGAGCCATCTGACGCTCAAATGATTTTTTGAAATAGGACGATAATATCCTCTGATCATCATCTGGATAGCAAGGAAAGTAGTATAGATAATGTGACAATCTCTTGTTAGGAAGATATTTTCTTTGATTTTCTTTCTACCTATGGATATTATATCGAAATGAAAGTATCGATAATCTACTCATATTTATTTATAACGGAGGAACAAACAACCCTAAAATTAATTTGTTTAAGAAGATTTTTAACCAATGATAAACAGTCATGGAATTGAGGGCTGTTAGAAATTTCCTCTAAGGCCTCAACAACTTTATCAAGTTGTGAATAAAGGGCGTGAACATGAACAGCAGAATATTTGGATGCCCATCTTGTATCACAGTGACTCTTTAGAGTGGCAAAAAGTTTGTTGGATAATATTTCCCACCTTTTGACACTGAAAGCCAATAATTTGTAGAGTTCTTGTACTGTTACAAAAAATGTGATAACATCTTGAAACTCTCCAGCAACGTGAACACCAACCAAGTTCAATGAATGAGCAGCATATGGCATAAAACGTGCATGGCTGTTGTTTGTTTGTAGACGGGCCTGGACTCCTGAATACTTCCCAGCCATATTTCAACCATTACCCCATGTTTACCCTCGGCAATTATGAATATCAAGTACATTGGGCGGCCGGGGTTCAATCCTTGGTCCCGGCAAAGATTTATCTGATTACCAAACCCTTCCTTCACCTCTGACAAGACATCTTGTGAATGTGGGGGATGCCACGTTAAACTGTAGGTCCTTCATTTAATCTCACAATCACCCTACCATGGCACATTAGCGTAAGTGCGTACAACCCGAACGGGTAGTAAGACGCGGTGCTAATAATAATAATAGTAATAATAATAAAGTACATTGGCTTCTACTTTTTGTAGAATCTCTTCAGTAAAACCAGCTACAGTCGTTTTACTAGTTTTTATGAAATCAATGAAACTTTCCTCAATAGAGCAAACACCCTCTGAAACTTTCACGTACCTAATAATCTGGCACATTTGTTCATGACAGGCTACATCTGGTGTACAATCAAATAAAATTTAAATATATTTTGGGCTCACGTATATTTGTACTTGAACCTCGAAAAACCAAGTTGTTGACTGCACAAAACAAAATGCAAACAACAATAATTCTGAGAATGTGCTGCCATTTCTCTTTTTCTTTTATGATAATTTATTGTAGTTCAGTATCAATTGTACTGCCCTCTATAATCCTTTTTTTTTTAATATTTTCAAAGTAACATTGCATTAACGGTGCTCTAAAGAATTTTCATGCTCTAGAATTCGAGGGTGTAATTTTTTCAGTCAGAGAATTATACTTTTGGATTTGCCAAACATAAATTATAATGCTTTCCAAATAGATTGCAGGGGAAACAGTAAATAGATTTTTTCTCTTAATTGTAAATTAGCCAATTTTGCTCTACACTTTCTCCGTTCAAAAGTGTTGTTTTTTTATGGAATCAACTTCCCGGAAAATTCTTTTTTCCTGGATTAATTGATAAAAGAAAATCACCAGTTTTATTTTATTCCAGGAGATGTTCAAATAATAAGCTTCTCACATGGTCATTCAAATCATACCATGTTGTGGAATCATTAAAATTTAGTTGAATTTTGGTCGCTTCATTTTTTAAAGTCGGTTCCTGTGCATCTTCATGAGTAAATGTTGGAAAGGATTGGTTAAGATTTGGTGTAGAACCTTCTGAATGTACAATTACACTACCAGTTACATTATAGGTCACTTAATAAAGTTTTCATTTTCTAAAAGTGTTGGTGGAAATGGCCTACTTTCAATAACTTGTTGTAATGGTAGCGCAGTGGTTGAGGGATCTACCTTCTTTACCCAACCCAGTATTTTCTAATACTCTGCTTGGACTATGCTATCTGCCTTTTTTTTCATTTTCAACCTAATTCATATTTAGCTGAGAACCGTGTTACAGTTTAAATATTAAATGTGAAATTTGTTCGTTGCCGTGACACTGTGATGATATTTATTTGATTAACATTGTTTGTGAATTTGTATAACTTTATTGATTTATTTGCGCGTGAATTAGTGCACTATACCACTTGTGTGTGTTTATATGGGGCCAATTTTTATTCTTAAATAATAATTGTACACGTCTTTTTAACCACGCGTTTGGATGAATTTTGCAATCTTACATTTTATAAAAAAAATATCAAAATATTGATGGCACCCCTCCAGCTCGGCGCTCGGGATGGCTGCACCTGCTGCATCCCTCCTACCCCCGAAACTACGGCCCTTCAAGGAAATATATATATATAATAAATTATATTGACGAAAATCCTGACTCACTGACTAACCGTATCTCCTGAATCCCTGGACCTGGAATCTTGAATTTTGGTAGGGAAATTTGAAGAAAAGATGGTGGAGAGGGGAGTACAAAATTTCAAAAACTAAGAGAAATGAGGTAGCAAATATAAATTTTGTGAACAGACAGAGATACAGCTGCAAATAATGCAATAAATCTTATAATTTAACATTTTAAAGAGCGAATCGAAGAAAAGAATTTGGTGGGGGGAGGCGGGATTCAAAATTTAAAAAACTAATAGTAAATGACTACTTCCTAGTGTGGTAGAAAGCTGAAATTTGGCAGGCAGATAAAAATACCACTCCAAACAAATATTAGGGACTGAAAATGTTAAATTTTTATTTGTGACTTTGATAAACAAGGAGGGTAGAGTGAGCCTTAATAAAAAAAAAAGTTTTGGGTGTAGTAGAAAATATAAATTTGGCAGGCAGGTAGAAGGACAACTCCAGATAGCCTAATTCATCTTAAAATTTGAAACTTATAAATATGAATGGATTAAGTGGAATGAGGATTGGAGGGGTGGTTTACAATTTCCAAAATTAATAGAAACAACTAATTTTTCGTTTGGTAGAAAACCGAAATTTTGCAAGAAGTATAAAGGACACTCTAAATAACCATAAAAGAGTAAATATTCCTAATGTAGAAAATATAATACGGGATAATAGTGTAAGGTATATATAAACGTTTTAAGAGAGGGAGAAAATTTAAATTTGTCTGGAATGTACAGGGATTATTACAAAAGCAAAATGGATTTGAAATATTTACAATTTAGATAGGGGGCTGGTGAAATGGGGGTTTTCAAAATTCCCAAAACTACCATAGTAAATTACTTTTCAGTGTGGTAAAAGATTTGAAGTTGCTAGGCGGGTATAAGAACCACCCCCAACAACCATTAAGATCTAATCCTTGAATTTCAAAATAAAAAAGGACTAATTAGAGAAAGGGGTTCCCTCTAAATTTTTAAACTATTATAAACACAAGTTTTTTACCTCTTGGCCCTTTTTGAACTTTTACTGCTTTTTACACTGTTTCCCCTTATTGCCCTTTTTAACATTCTAATCCGTTCTTATAATTTTTTATATTTATACTTACCTATTTACAACTTTTGATTAGATTTACTTTTTAGCCTTTTTATTATTTTCATCCCTAATCTGTTTCTCCCTGGCAAACCCGGGTACGTCATGCTAGTAATCAAACACAATCTTATGTACTGTAAATTTGTGTGGGTGACCTGGCGGTCTAGGGGTAAGGTGTCAGACTTCTGTGCTGGCGGCCGGGGTTCAATCCTCGGTCCCGGCACAGATCTGTAGGTCCTCCATTTCATCTCACAATCACCCTACCATTACACATTAGCGTAAGTGCGTATAACCCGAACGGGTAGTAAGACACTATGCTAATAGTAATAATAATAATAATAATAATAATAATGCACTTGTGTGATAACATTGTAACTTCAAGACCAAAAAACTTTGCAAAGCAGCTTAGGGATGCCTGAATCTCTATTCCTAAATCGTATTTTTTAAATATACTTTTAGGTACCTACCTATATTGATACTCTAAGAAAATGAAAAGGTTTTTTTTTAGCACCGCGTCCTAATAAACGTTTAGACTAGTTACACTAATACGCGAGGATGAGTAATACTGGATTATGGAGGAAGTGTAACCACTTTTGTGTAGAGAGATAGTGGTAAGCCTCTAAGGAGAAATCACCCTCATCACTCCCAACAGATATTGAAGCCCCGATTTCCCAGCCATAAGCAGTCCAGTCCTTGCTCTGAAGCTATAACAAACCACACAGCGCCAGATGAAGCCATCAATGAGGCTGTGAAAGGTGGTTGCAGCTCGGGACTGACATTGAAGATGGTTAAGACGAGAGTCAAGAAAGTGTCCCGACGAGGTGTTGGAGGATTTAAGGACAGATATGAGGTTTATTGAATGTATGCAAAATGTGAAATCGAGTGTGGAAAATACGCAGACTTGGTAAGGATAGATAGAAAATATTCGTTAAAATGTTCCACAGCAAGCACAGCAGAAGATAGTTTAAATGTAAATTAATATATTTCAATAAAATGTATTCTGTGATATTTTGATTTATTTGGACCTCCCTGCCCCTTTAAATAAGGTTAAGTGGAAACACATTTCGGTTTTAATGAACTTCGGATATATGAACTAAATATATGTATTTATAGTAGTTCACTGTAAGCGAAGTTGACTGTATATCGAGATATTGACGTCTTAAACCCTGTGACCTCCAGTGTGTGTAGTTACAAACCTAAGAAAAATATAAAGATGGAACTTTTCAAATCTACTTTGTCGAACCCCTAGGTGTATTTGAAAAAAAATCAAATATGTTTATCTTAATGCCTTAGACCCCGTGTCAGCTTGGAAGTTCATCTTTAAACTCAACTAACCAAGCAGTTTTAACTTTAAATAAGTTGTTAGTGAAATATGATAATAGAATTCAATGTGGAACAGATTTTGAAATTTGGAGTTTAATATAAAGACCAAAGATCAACTGGTATAAAATATATAAAAACCCTGGATTGAGTAAAAATTAGAATGGATTGACAGTTAGGGAACTTCACCATAGTTCCACATAACATGAAAAAGTTAAGAACACATTAAATTAATATAATTCACATATATATATAAAACATTAAAATAATATAATATAAACTTATAAGTTTATGTCAAGTGTGAAGTTAAGGGAAAAAAACAGATTAGATATAGGTTATAATAACAGAAGTTTATAAATTAGAAATATTGAAAAGTGAAGGAAGAAATTAGGTTGAATAGAAATTGAAGTAATTTGAATTCTATTCTTATCTGTTCTTTAATTCCCTTGCTCCTTAAATGCTGGCACATTCCGGCCAAGGTTCTTGACATGTTTCGGCGCTACATCGGCGCCATCATCAGGACTAAAGGAAAGGGGTAAATCCACAATAAGTAAAGGTGCAAATCCAGTGTAAAATTTTATTGTCGATACGTTGACATTCTGGTGATTTACGAACATCTCCCTAGTTATTATTTACCCGATATAACTCAAAATATGAATAATATTCATGTCAATTTAAAATTCACTGCTGAATATTAAACCAAAAGCAGTATCAATTATCTAGTCATTTCAATAACCAAAAACAAACAAAACAACTTTGAATATAAAATCTATAGGAAACCCACGAACACTGATACAATCATTCCCAATGATTCCAATCACCCCTCTANTAATTCACAAAGGAGCTGCTTTCAATAGCTTGATATATAGATTACTCCGTATACCTCTAAACAAAAGGAATTATAAGAACGAAATAAACATTATCAAACAATTAGCCTTATCCAATGGCTACTCCCATTATTTTGTATACCGTATCTTTCAAAAACAAAAAAGCGCAATTAAACAATAAAATCGCTCTAATCAACCCCAATACCATCCCTAATAACCAAATTAAATGAATTAAATTCAATTATACCGGGAACGAAATCAACAGCATCACCAACATCTTCAAAAAACACAAACTTAAAATTGCTTTCAGCACTAATAACAATATTTAAAAATATATCAATAATTCCAATCCTAATACAACCAATCAATACCAACAAGATGCTCTACTGCTGAGGACGGGGAGATCGAGGTTCGAATCTCGGTCGGGTGAACTGGGGGTGGTTTTTCCTAAATGTTTTTCCACTCTACCTCCACGCCAATTCGGGTTCACTTCCTCTAATTCACCCTTCCCAATTCCTAATCCATTAACGTAATTAGTACTTAAAGCGTATAACCCGAACGGGTAGTAAGACGCGGTGCTAAATACTATTATTATTAATATCGACAAAGTGGTATATACCAACTTACCTGCGAATGTAATAGTGTGTATATTGGTAAGTCTGGACGTCGAATTTTAACCAGGTTTTCTGAACACTTAAGTGACTTTAAATACGACAGAAATAAATCCAAATTTTCTGAATACCTCAAATCATATGGTCATCAACTCGCCCATATGGAAAAATGTATGAAGTTATTGTATAAATCTCCTAAAGGTACAACAATGAATACTGCTGAAAATATATTCATTCAAACCGCTCTACTCAATAACAAAAATGTTCTCAACAAACAAACAAATTTTGAAAATCAAATACTCATCAATACTCTCAGGAATCTTCCCCAACACACTAAAATGAAACAATATCCTATGTGCTCCAAGCCTATCCTTCCATAGTAGTAAATGACCTGTTCGGGCCAGTGTCGAGAAGATTACAAGCTTTCCCCATTCATTTTATAATTTTCTTTCTCTTTTCCTTTCACAATTTACTCGCACATATATTAATTATTAACTATATCTATCTATTATTAGTTTCAACGCTTAGACGTTCTTGATCTCACATCACCTTTAGATTAATCTACTATCTTAGACTTCTCGGTTTCCTTCTAGAATATTATAACCTCAGTTTATATATACACGACTGTTTATTACATTTCATTCAGTTTTGTTCCATCACAGCTGGAAGGACTCATATTATGAGTCGTTAACTGGTAAATATGATATTTCATTATCTATATTTAGTTTCCTAATCTAATATTTTCTATGCATTAATAGTTTGTCTGATTATCTCACACTGGATTTGCACCTTAACTTATTGTGGATTCACCCCTTTTCTTTAGTCCTGATGATGGCGCGGATGTAGCGCCGAAACATGTCGAGAACCTTGGCCGGAATGTGCCAGCATTTAAGGAACAAAGAACAAGGGAATTAAAGAACAGATAAGAATAGAATTCCAATTACTTCAATTTATATTCAACCTAATTTCTTACTTCACTTTTCAATATTTCTAATTTATAAACTTCTGTTATTTTAACCTATATCTAATCTGTTTGGGTTTTTTTCCCTTAACTTCACATTTGTCTTAAACTTATAAGTTTATATTATATTATTTTAATGTCTTTTATATATATATGTATGAATTATATTAATTTAATGTGTTCTTAACTCTTTCATGTTATGAAGGAAATATAGTGAAGTTCCCTAATTGTCAATCTATTCTAATTTTTACTCAATCCAGGTTTTTTTATATCTGTTATACCAGTTGATCTCTGGACTTTATATTAAACTCCAAATTTCAAAATCTGTTCCACATTGAATTCTATTATTATATTTAGAAGTTGATTCCTTACTACATTTCATTATGTTTTTCAAAAAGTTATAGAAATCTTTAAAGTGTACACCTTGACTTGTTTTTTACATCCATAGTGAGCCTAGCATCTTAGACAATGTGACCTCCTATTCGGATATATAAATAACCAAGAAACATAGAAAGGTACAACTTGGTACCATCCCCTTTCTTAGAGAAACCTTAGTTTTTGTAAATACATATATTGTGAGCCTGAAGTAGTGAATTTGCGGGATTGTTGGTGGGGAAGGATTCCAACCGAAGGACCATGAACATCTCAAACTTTATAATTATTTAGAGAAAATAAATTATGTTCATCTCGATTGTTTTTATTTTACTTTTATCCTCCTAATTATATAGAAATTAAATGTCTGTTTCTTTTTTTACTGCTGCATCTCATACTACCCGCCTGTTCAAGCTATATTATAGTAATAACTCTAATAGGGTAGGGCTGATGAAGGAATCATTTTAGAGGTAATATATTCGTATTTGCGTGGAAGGAGAGTAGGAAAGCATTACGAGAAACCACCCTCAGTAGCCCTGACTGAGACTCGAACCCCGATCTTCCCAACCTCAGCAGGTCAGTCTAACATGAGTGTGACACCTCAGCCCACTAAGCCACTGCAATCAAATAATTAATATATTATGTGTATTTGTTTGTTTGTATGTATATGTGTTTTTGTGTTGATGGGTATGTGTGTAAGCACTCAACTCCAAAACCAAGAGTCTAGAAAGCTTAAATCACTCTAATAATATATAAAAATAAAATGTATGTCTTTTTATTGCTAAAATACGCCCAAGCCACTGTATACTTTTAGAATACATAGAATTTTTTAAAAAAATGCCAGGAATGTAGTGGGCTTAGGCCTACTCCAAATAACCTAATAATTCTTACATATTTGAACTTTCGAAGAGTGGTTGTTTGTGAAATTAGAGATTTTTAATTTTAGAAAACTTATAAAAAATACTTCTTCTCACTGTGGTAGAAATTTATATTTGTCAGGCAGGTGTAAGAGCCACCTTAAAGACAGGGGGAAATGTTTAGGTTTCAAAATTAATGACTAGGAAATGGGGGTAAGGTAAGCCCCCCCCCCCTCAAATTTCCTAAATCAATTGAATAAAGCATTTCTCTTATGATAAAATAATATCGAAATACCTACATACATGTCGAGGGACATTCTAAAATAACCATTAGAGTCTGAACATTTATAATTTCAAAATAAGGTCTGGTGGAATTGGGGAGAGGTGGGAAAGTGAAGAATGTAGATTTTTAAAATGTATAAAAAAAACATTAGTTTTAGTGTGGTAGAAAATTAAATTCATTAAGAAGGTGGATGGACTACCCTGAATAACTATAATAATATAAATGGTTTTTTTTAGATTTGAAAAAATAGGGAAAGAAAGGGGCCTAGAATTTCAAAAATTAATACAAAAACACCTTTTATGAGTAGTATAAAATTGAAAGTTGTAATTGCAATCACGTATAAAGACCACTCCATGTATTTCTAAAATAACGCAAATTTTAAATTTGAAAATTTGACCCAATAAATTGGGGGCTCAAAACTTAAAAAACTTAGAAAAAAGCTCTTTTTGCTGTGATAAAAAATGGAACTTTGACAGGTCTATGCGGATATCAATTTGGCCTTTTAACAGCCTATTATTTAATGTATGCTCTTTGTTAAATTGTGATGATCTTTTTTCCAATATGATTTGTAACTATTTATATAATTTATATTCACATACATTATGATCACCATTTGGCAAATATTGCCTTCTCTACGAATTTTGTTAGTATTTGCACTCAATGGATTGGCTTATTGATGTTTAGGTTCAAAGATTGTTTTTAAAATCATATAAAGAGTTCAGTCACATGCTGAAAATATTATTTCGACATAGGTTTAATATCTGTATGTTCATATTAATTATTCGAACACTTATAAATATCATATAAATTTAAAATGTAGCATGCTGATAGGTCTTTATATCGTGCCCTATAAAAAGATCCAAAAAAACGAAAATTGAATATGACGTATAAAAAATAATGTATCAACTTATGCCAGAAACGTTGAAAATGAACCATTTATTTTCTAAACTGTAAACTGTTACAGTACTATGTAATCGGTGACCTGGCGGTCTAGGGGTAAGGTGTCAGACTTCTGTGCTGGCGGCCGGGGTTTCAATCCTCGGTCCCGGCACAGATTTATCTGATTACCAAACCCTTCCTTTACCTCTGACAAGACATCTTGTGAATGTGGGGAATGACAGGTCTCGACCGTGGTTTGGATTCCACGTTAAACTGTAGGTCATCCATTTCATCTCACAATCACCCTACCATTACACATTAGCGTGAGTGCGTATAACCCGAACGGGTAGTAAGACGCGGTGCTAACAATAATAATAATATATATAGTAATAATAATAATAATAGTACTATGTAAGGTCCATTATCCAAAGAAGTGGTGGTATCTGACAGGTAGCAGAGGATGTAAAAACGATTTAAACGAAAACATAGCTTAAAACAAATTGCTTGTTGTGAAAGTTTCGACCACAAAAATTAACAACAATTCAATATATGGTTTGGCGAATGGATATATTATAATAGATTTATTAAATATTGTTAGCTTTTGTTACCACCACTCCAGTGATGAGTAAACTGTAGTTTCCTGGTAACAGTGAAGACGAGGTTTGACATTTTGACCGGGTATACTGAGAGTGGTTTCCCTAAATAGTTACCACTATCTCTTAACGCAAATGCGGTTATATTTATTCATAATTCTACAATCTTAATCTATATTCTATCAGCGTATCTAAATATTAATAGTCCGTACAAGTGTGAATAATGTGGGGCACCCAAAGAAACCCCAAACTCTGCTGATTTTATATTTAAACACTTAGAATAAATTTACATTTTGAAGGAAGACCTGGTGGTCTAGGGGTAAGGTGTCAGACTTCTGTGTTGGCGGCCAGGGTTCAATCCCAGGTCCCGGCACAGATTTATATGATTATCAAACCCTTCCTTCACCTCTAACAAGACATCTTGTGAATGTGGGGAATGCCAGGCCTCCACCGTGGTTCGGATTCCACGTTTCGGATTCCACGTTAAACTGTAGGTCCTCCATTTCATCTCACAATCACCCTAACATTACACATTAGTGTAAGTGCGTATAACCCGGACGGTTAGTAAGACGCAGTGATAATAATAATACATTTTGCATTTGGAAACAAAACAAACCATCTTTGTTTTCTTCGAAGCTTATTACTAGATCTAGTATCCAATTTACTAGCAATAAATAAAATATAGTAGGATTTTGGTAAAATACAAAATGTTAGTCAACATTGATAATATTTATATTATTTATTATTATTATATTATAGGTACTGATAATATTTATCAAAGGTGACAGCAAGAGTATTTGATACATTTGCGTATAGTGTAAATATATGAAAATTATTTTAGTAACTTTTATAACTGTCAAAGTTTCTTCATAACTAAGTCGGACTTAAGCTTTGTAATATTTTGAAGAATAATGATCTTGTTTTCTAATAAAACAGTGGTACCTTTTAAAAACTACCCATTTGAAGCGGGCATATGCATTAAAGAGAGGCAAAAGTTTTTATAATTATGTACTACAAAACATGAGCTCAAACATTCCTAACGTCAGATTCCAAATATGATTCAAAAACTTAAAACCTTCTTACGATGTAAAGTAAACGGACTTACCTCCCAACACAGCTTGATATTTTGTCGCCATTTCAGAATTTAGGATCTAGGTTTATCCGGTATCGGTTATGTTTGAATTTAAACCTTAAGAAAAATGGCCGTTGTTGATGAATTTTGGAAAATATTATATAATACATAATCGTTTAAAATTGATAAGAGTAATCATACGAAAGACATCTGAAATTCTTTCAAATCATATTTGTATAGTATTTTGATTTTATTTTAACATATTTGTACGCGTTTTAAAAATATAGTAGCACCTTTACCTATTTCTATACTTTTGTTCTAAATTGTTTTTCTCACTATAGATTTTCCAACTATATAATTTTCCAAAAGTGTTGATTAACCTACATCTGTAATATCAACCCGAATCAGCATAAAAATTGTAAATACTCTTTATTCAATTGATTTTTAAACAAATATGTATGAACAAATCTTAGCCCAGATCCGTCAAAACTGATTATATTTGTCTACGTACACCATTTTTAAACTATTTCTCTATCTTATATATGTATTATATTTGGAGTTGTGCTGTTATAGTTGAAACATTATTTATAAAAGAGACAAAGTTTTTGATTTTATATATTATATAATAATAAAAATATATTTTTTTGTTAATTTCATTGACTCGTAGTCAAGGGAAAGTTTATTTTCAACGCGTTTTAAAATCTGTTTGGGTTGTATGCTTTCATTAAGGTGGGAGTGTAAGGGACGCGAGTATATTTAAGTATTTTTGTAGTTTTTATAGCAAAACTTTCTATACCGAAATAAATAAAATATTTATCCAGTAGAAACATAGAGTATAATTTTCTTCCCATGGTGGTATCAACAGTTGTTGAATATCTGTCATGAACATAGCACTATTAGATGATAAACCTTTTAAATGAAGAGAAAAGGTTGTCATTAAATTCCAAGACACTTTTGACAGATATTCAAAATATGTTGATGCTACCATGTGAAGAAAATTAACTTATATGTTTCTACTGGGGCAATATTTTATTTATTTTGGCCAAAAAAAAAAGGTTTTTCAATTAAATAACTGTAAGAACATTTACGTTTTCTCGTATCCCTTACACTTACACCTTAATCGGGATTCAAACCTTGATCTCCTCGTCACAGGAAATCCAGCCCACACGAGAAATTGAGGTTAAAGACTCCATTTAAATCAGAATTGGAAACTGTGTGTGAACCAATTTTCTTTGATTAAAATTCGCCCATTATTTCAGAATTTATAAAAGATCAGGGGAAGGCACACAATAACCAATCACAACAGAATTTTTTCATGGAATTTAAAAAAAAAAGTGTGAAAATAAGTATATTTAGATTTATGTATTGTACACGTCTGTTTATTTTAATTGTGTACATAGTTTGTTTATTAATTAGTTTATATAAGGGAATAATCTGCTAATTTTTCTATGATGTCCCAACTCTCCCAGAATACACAAAATAAATATCAATTAATCATTCAAAGGAGCAGTAATATCTTAAACAAGGGCTGGACTTTGTATCCTGACTAGGAGGATATTGAGCAATCGTGCTGTAATATCTTGACAGCAGCGCGTCAGAGCGGTATCAACTATCTTGGACCAGAGGTTGGAATCGACTGCCAACATGATATCGAGATGGTTTCTTTAACGTCAGTGAGGGACTTATCTCTCTGGGTGAGTTCACGAAGCAATGATAAACAAACTTACGATATTCAGCAATTAGTATTACAATCATTTTAAATAGTACATTTAAACTTTGTCATGTTTATTTTAGTTTAAGATAAATTAGGCTATTTAACCTCGATGTTTTATTTTAAATATTGCGTTTTAATATATCAGCTATTAATGGCTTCGTGTACTTTCGTACAGAGCGTATTTCTGCCCGTCCAGGTTATCCGTATCTCACTACACTAATGGGGTAATCATGCGTATTTGTGCAGTGGCAGCGTTGGAAAAAGTTGGGTGGGGGGGATCCCCCTCTAACTATAACCTGACGGGATTCGATGCGTGACATTCTAGACCTCAGCAAACCAGATTATATGAGCTCAACGTTTATTTCGCAGTCTCCTGAACCTGTAGGAAAGGGCTGGGAATGGCTCACAGACAGGGTTTGTTTAATGCAGTGGTTTCCAACTAAGGGGTCATGGTGTGTTACGGGTGGAGTATTAAAATTTATTGAGATTATAGCTTAGTATTTACTTTTTAAATTTATTTTAAGAAATATATGAAGGTTCAAAATGAAGTAGAAATGTTTTAGCGGTTAAAAAAGATTAATAAATAACTCTTTAGGTTTCTCTTGTTTGTCCTACTCTCAGTCCCGTATGTAAGGACGATGCTGAGCACGGCCAGAGTACAGGCAGAGTATGAGCCTCGTGCTAGTACGATCTATGACGCAATATCTGGAGTCTCGCCAGAGCCTGGTCCCGGACTGGCTCAGGCTATACTCTGCCCGTACTCGGAGGATATTTCCACAACATGGTACATAGACGATCGAGACACCTGTTTTCACGACAGGCCTCATGCTCTGCTCATACTCTGTCTGTACTCTGGCCATGCTCAGCATCGTCCTTGCATACGGGACTGAGAGTGTCTTGGTAATTTAGTTTACAGTAGCAGTCTAGAGTTTGGGCGAGTGGACAGTAGCATATATTCAAAAATACCTGCCGGGTTCGTTGATTCTCTTTGGTGACGTCTTGCATGCGTGTAATCATATGAGCAATGAATATCAACACACGTGTTGAAAATCATTGTATGGAGGAGACCACATCACAAACTCAATCTTAATCTATGGATGAAGAATGCCCTGCGCACGGTATGAACCATGAATAACTCGGTAGTAGAGTCATGGCACGGTAGGTAAAAGGTACCGGGTTCTATTCCCACATCCAGATGTCATTTTTCGACTAATTTAAATTAATTATATGAGCTGTTTATAATAATTAAAACAAGAATCGGTGAGCATTCAGGTTTAATGATACGCTGGTTTGGTTTAGTTATTTTAGTGATTCAAAGGTCTCCTTTTGGATTCCAACCGGGTGTACTCGGGGTTGACTTTTCCTAAATGGTCTCCACCTATTCCTCCATGCAAATAAGGGTACATTTACTATAAATTCCATCTACACTATTAGTGGCAATGGTAGCTAGATGATATAAAAAAAACTAATTCAAAAACAAATATTAAAATACTAGTAGGTTTTAAAGGGGGCCACGATGGTCTTAGATACAGAAATGGGGGTCAAAACCTAAAAAAGGTTGGGAACCACTGGTCTGAACTGGGGTTAAATACTGACACGTTGCATCGAGAGTGACATTTCCCTTTCCAACAGTGGCTTCTAACCCGAGTCCAGGGGAGTGGTTTTGCAATTTACTTGAAATTAACCGTCATCACTTGTCAATTGATCGAGCAACCTAATATTATTATTATTATTATTATCACCGCGTCTTACTACCCGTTCGGGTTATACGCACTTACGCTAATGTGTAATGGTAGGGTGATTGTGAGATGAAATGGAGGACCTACAGTTTAACGTGGAATCCGAACCACGGTGGAGGCCTGGCATTCCCCACATTCACAAGATGTCTTGTCAGAGGTGAAGGAAGGGTTTGGTAATCAGATAAATCTTTGCCGTGACCGAGGATTGAACCCCGGCCGCCAGCACAGAAGTCTGACACCTTACCCCTAGACCGCCAGGTCACCCAACCTAATAAAAAGACACCAGTTACCACCCATATAAAAATCATATTGATAACAAATTTGTTATGATGCAAATGTGTATTAAATATAAATATAAATTTGACTAATACTATCTACCCGCACTGGTAGTTAACGTGGTACATAGTGTCAAGATCTCAATAGAGTAATAATAATAATACTTAGCACCGCGTCTTACTACCCGTTCGGGCTATACGCTTTAAGTACCATTTACTCTAATGGATTAGGAATTGGGAAGGTTGAATTAGAGGAAGTGAACCCACATTTGTCGTGGAGGGAGAGTGGAAAACCATTTAGGAAAAACCACCCCCAGTTCACCCGACCGAGATTCGAACCTCGATCTCCCCGTCTTCAGTAGTCGAGATCAACACGACAAGCGCGTTAGCCAACTACGCCACCGAGGCGGGTCTCAATAGAGTAGATCGCCTTTGATAAGGGTGGTCAAGGCTTGAATCGCAGATGGCTGTAATGGAGTGGTTTTCCACGTGTCAAGTTCCACTGTGTTTTTCACATCCTCTCTCCACGCTAATACTGGTTTACTTCCTTTAACTACCCTCCTCATCCCTTCTACTTAGCTTAAGTTGCCGTTAATAGCCCACGTGTGGAAAGTAAACGGGGGGGCGGGGGGGGGATCTTTCCGAGATCTTATGAAGAAGTCATCAATGTAGGTTGAATCTGTAAGGTTTTATCTCATTTTGTACTCTACACAACATCGCGGGTAGAAACCCGGTGCGCGCGTCGCGACGCTTCTTGAAACGCATCACGTCTCGCTTCACCTCCTCCCCCTGCTTCCTGGGCTGTCCTGGAAGAGGGCGCTAGTGTTTTGTCGACTGTGAAGCCCGCGCGCACCCTGTTTGCCTTGCTCTCTGTACGACAGTTCAGTATCAGGAGAGCAAAGCGAGCGAGCAGGTGTATCAAGCCGGTACTTGCGGTCGTTTGTAAACAAATTAACAAATCAAAACGTCAGTGAGAAATCGAACCCCTTCGTCAACTCGGTTGGAATTCTTTGTTAACTGATACAAGTGTTTGCTTATCGTCCGAGGGTTAAAAATGTCTTCTAAACACTGAGACGCAATTTAATCGAGAGAAGCGTTAAAAAAAGGTTTATTAAATAAATATGGAACTGTTGTTATCGCTAGATCAACCAAATGAAAACTATATAAAGACAATGTAAACGGTGTGTGTGTGTTCACTTGAATATATTTCTTTGTATTTGGTTAAATTCTTATTTATTTTTAAAGCAGCCCCACCGTTCAAAATAGTTCCAATTAAAACTCTAAATATTTTGTGCGATATGGTCGTTTTATATTATTTCTGAGCGTAGCTCTGCATAAATAGCGTAGTTAGAAATTGTAGTTTGTTGCGTAGACTTTACACATGATTTTTTTGTATTGTGAATGAAATGATGCCATAGAACTGTGAGCTGAAAAAAATAGTATGGCATGTTACCTAGGTTTTTAAAACGTCTTTTATAGTTTTAAATGTAGTGTAGTAAGCATTTAGTGTTTTTGTAGATAGAAAAAAAACATTTTTTATATGCATCTCTAAATAATATGCATCTTTGAAAAGTGCTAAGTTTTTTTTACGGAGACTGTGAAAGTTATATTTTCTTTTAGTTACTGCTATTCCGTGAAAATAAAGGCTAGGTCTTTTTTACCAATTTGTATTGTTACTATCGAGAATTGTTGGTGACAAATGCGACTATGCCGCAAACGAGCCAATCCAACTTGGATGCGATACGCTTGGAACCTTTGGGGAAATTCGCCCAGAACGGCGTAGTGGCAGGAACAGGTAAGGGTCCTAGTTCTTAGTTTGATAGGTTGCCATGGTTACCTACCGGCGTCACCTGTTGGCACCGCCACGAACCAGGCACACAAGGCTAGTTTCCGGGTCCACGTGGCTCTCACGTCATCAATGTTTAAGATTTGAGCAAATTTGTTTTTTAAAAAGATCAAAGGGGGTAATTTGGAAAGAAGAATTTTGTAATATTATTTCTATCCCTACTAATGGTAATGAAACAATTCTTTACCAGTGAAAATATTAGGTGACCAATATGAATAACTATTTTATTGTCGATATATCTAACAGTTAATTAATCTAATGTGGTACTACTTTCCTCTTTCGCCAGTTTACCTTTGTATAAACGAACTAATGATTTCACTATAACAAAGTCTTGCAAGACCACATCTTCATACTGAAAAAATCTAATGCTTTATAATATATTTAAAATAAATTACTTGACAGTTCTTAGTAGCTTTTCTTTTCAATGGGATAAAAATACTAGTATAATTGTCTCGTTACTATTCTAGCTACTATTTGTTATTATAACATATTGTTAAAATCATGACTAGGAGGAGTATCAACAAAATCATTATTCTTATTATTTGGCAAATATTGAATCGAAATAATTATTCTAACCACCATACTTTGGCTAAACATACACTAAAGATAAGTATTGATATATTTATAAGCTGTGTAGAGAAATAATTTCAAAATTAGATTGTTACAAAAACAGATCATCAACAAAGTAAAATTATAGATAATTAACATACTCTGCTATAGAAATATATTAGATAGTAAGCGTCATGATTTTACAAAGAGCATCATGGTTCAACGAACTAAGTCATTACTTGTTTATTATAGTCTAATTGTTACGTCGCTGCTAGATAGACACTAATGGATCACCTTTAAGATGATCTTTAGTTTTTGTATTCGTTTATTTTTAAGTTTTTTCGTTTGGTTATACAAAATTCAAGTTTTCACCCACATCGAGAAGGTTTTTTTTCTACTAACCATTTCCTGCGCCCAATTTTACTATAGGGTGGTTCTTTTACGAACATATCAAATCTTTTTCCATGGAGAAAAGAAGATTTTTATAATAATTTTGGAAATATTATAAGCAGCTACCTGTTCCTTCCCCCAACCTTTTTCAGTTCCCACATTCCCATTTTGAAATTTTTATATTTATTTTATTGCCTCCTGGGTGTATACGTGCTTGTCAAATTGCACTTTTAAAAGTAAAGTTTT
Organism: Timema douglasi; assembly: GCA_901482245.1. Lineage (NCBI taxonomy): Eukaryota > Metazoa > Arthropoda > Insecta > Phasmatodea > Timematidae > Timema > Timema douglasi. The sequence goes on along the minus strand of CABEEJ010005371.1, from coordinate 4,324 downwards.
ACGCTTATAGCTGTATCAATTTAGAGATCTTTCATTTCTAGAGCTTTAGTTTTGAAATTCGTTAGGTTCAAACGTCATTTGGTTCTGGAAAGGTCTATTGACCTAGGCCTACATGCCAAACTTCCATTTTGTATTACACCAAAAAGTGTTTTTATATTTGTTTTAGGAATCTTTAGACCCCTTCCATATTTACTGCGTCTTCATTTTGAAATTTAAAGACCAAAACTTAGTGGTTGTTATCCCTACCTGACAGATTTCAATCTTATACCGCACTGAACAGTGATTTATTATTTTAGTTTTGGAAATTTTGAAACCCCTCATTTCCCTAGCCCCCTTTATATATAGTAAATATTTAAACTAAGGAATTTTAATTTTCTGCCTCACCTAAAATGTTTTTTTATCTATACTTAACCCCTCCTTTCCTATTTCTTCTATTTATAATCTTGAGTTTTTTATTGTTATTTGGAATGGTCTTGCTGAATTTCAATTTTTTCAAACAATAAATTATTTGTTTCTATTAGTTTTGTAAATGTTAACCTCCAACCTATATAAACAACTCCTACTTAGAAACTCCGAGTTTTAAGACAGATATTATCATCTGGAGTGGTCTTTCCAAGTATTTAAATTTAAATTTTCTATCACAGCTAAAAAAAAATGTTTAGGCCCTCCTCTCTCTCCCCCGTTTCCCAAAGACATAATTGAAAATTTTACATTTTCAGTCCTTAATATTTATTTGGAGTGGTATTTTTACTTGACTGCAGAATTTCAGTTTCCTACCACACAGGGAAGTATTGGTTTACGATTAGTGTTTGATTTTTAACCACATACCCCCTTTACTCCGATTCTCTTTGAGAAAGTTCAAACTTTAGGATTTATCTAGCATTGTCTCTCTACCTGTCTGCCAAATTTTAATTTTCTACCTCAACCTTTTTTTTTTATTATTATAGGTGCAACACCTCTCCCGGTCTCCCCCACCCATTTTTTGAGCTCTATTTCTATTTTAAAATTCCCCAACACTAAAGTTTCTGGTTAGATAAAGATATCCCACTACGTTCCTGCCAAGCAAAATTTCAAGTTTCCAGACCCAAGGGTTGGGTAAAAACAGTGAAGACTGAGTGTATTTTTTGTCATATATATATATATATATATATATATATATATATATATATATATATACACACACACACATCAAGATTTTTAATGTATGGTAACACATTTTCTACTTCAAAATTGTTAAAACTTAAGAGCAATCTTACCAAATCTTTTTAGCTATTTACATACACAATGGCTTTATTTTTCTAGATTGTTTTTATGCTTGGATAAATTTTGATCGAGTGATCATTTTGTGGGGTTAAAAATAGATTTTTTAACATCAATCATATTTTGAGAACATTATTTATTTCGGAAACAAATTTTACTACTGATAATTTTTATGACAATTCATATTTATCTTTATTCACAACTTATGTTATACCTTCTCAACATAACAATTACGTCGTTAACATAACAATTACTTTGTTAACATAACCGTTAGGCCTACATAATTAACATAACAAAAACATTATATAGGCCTCAATACTAATAGTGTTAAAATGTCGTTATAAACCATAATAAAATTTGTTACAGTGTTGTGGTTGATATCACTAGGATATTATTCAGAGTTTGAAGTAGTCATACAATTTCATATTTAATATAACCTTTTTTAATAAATATTCCAATTTTATTAACATCCATACTGACCATTTTAAAACCATTTATTTGTTGTGTTAAACTCCTGTGACTGGCGCTGTTACATTTTCGCAGCAGCTTTTCCCCCCAGCAGTTAGAGATAATTAATTAGTTTGGATGCCCTCCAAGTATAAACAGTTTGACATTATTTTAATATTTTTTTTATAAAATTTACAAAAATACAATATTATTCAAATATGTATCTAATAAAATTGCTTCAATAACAATATTATGTATTAAAGTATGGTTTTTTTTATTATCATTTAGATTTTAGAGAATTATAAGATGTTGCGAAAATGCAACAGTGCCATTATTCATGTTATTTTTTTAGCGCCAGTCCTTAAAGTTTAATGAATTAATTTTTATATTAACAACGTATGTAAAAAGTTTAGTATGGATAATAAACTCACGTTGTCACAATAATTATTATTTACCACTTATATTTAGATAATTACAAAATATCAAACGTTTGTCGGATCTGGTGATGATATTTCGCAATCGGTCACAGCGGTTAATTGGTGTGGAGTGAAGGGTCGACTACAACTAGGCTAGAGATGATCCTGATTTCGATTTTGGTTGGTGTTGATGAAAATATTTACTAGAGTCTCATTTTAATAGGAAGCCTGTTATTTGAAAACTGGAAACTATTGTTGCCATAGTGGTGGGGGTAAAAATGACAATAATTGTATTTACATTCTTAATCCGATTTATTAGTAATTTAAGGATAAATTATTCGTTAAGCCATAAATAACTGTTATTGAAAGATTTTAATAACTTATTAGATTAACTTTATAACTAATAAAACCGTTAAGAGATTTCTACAAAGCTAAATTTTAATGACTTTCAATCAATGTTGGTGGTCAAGAGCGGGTTTCATAAATATTCAGGGCATATTTGTCTAATGATTCTTTATATATGTTAATATTATCCAATCAGGCGCTTGGTTTGGCTGCATGGTATTTGGAGTAGGCACTGTTCGAAGTAAAGTTGGTTTGTAAGTTGTGAAGGTATTCCAATAACAATGACATAAGAAACGTATCCGAGGCAAAATTGAATTAAAATACATTTAAGTTGCATTCTTTTTATTTTTAATAAATATTTTATTTGGAGAGGAATGAACCATAAAATAAACACTGGCTAATAATATGGTTTTAATAATTAAAATTATAATGTGTATGTATCGTGAAAAGTAATTCTTGCTACACATTAAAGGTTGGCTGACAATTATTAATTGATAAATCGTTAACTACTCATTTTACCCATGTAACTCATATTTTAAAGCTCAGATCCAATTTTAAGAATCAGTAATAATTGTATACATTGTATTTGCGGTAAACAAAAGGTTGTTATTTGATAAAAGGTTAAAAAAAAATAGTATATTCAACTCAGGGAATATTAATGAGCAGCGATAAGAAAGCTTGTTTATAGAAAGTGCACCTTCATTTGACTTTATAAAAGATTGGAATACCATAATGATATATAAAATAGGCAACACCACTTCCAGTGAACTCGGCTTGGATTCGAAACTTAGACCCCCGCTAATGACAATTAAATCCAATGTGAATCTAGCTCCGTAGAGACTGCCAGGACGCCACTGAGTGCTGAGTGTAAATATAGATTTATTGAAAATGCCTACACATGAATTTCTAATTGCAAATTTTTCAGGAGAAACAAAAAACTACTTTGAAATCCATGACTTGTTCCTTAGCTGCGGTAATTGCCATTTTTAAAGTGACGCTACACAATGGTATTTTACAACACATGTTTCCTTTATAAATAATTTGTTTTGTAATGTATTTGTAGTATCATCCAACCTTTCTTGTCCAAATCATCCCTTGCACCGCTCAACAAAAACTTTCCCCTTAATTTCTGTAAAGAATTATTCCTCTTCCCATTCTAAATGGAAGTGATAATATCTGTATTTTATTTGCACTCATTATAACTTAGTTCAAAAGAAAGATCTTTCAATCGTACAGCTGAAGTATAAAGAAACTGCCCTAAATCAAACATAATCTCAAATTGTAAGACGACCATGACAAACGTCATGCGCCACAACTAATATAGCGCACAGTGTTGCCACTTGACATCAAGACTCCGATATTGTGAAGCAAATTACTGCTGTGCAATAAAACAGTTCTCTCGAGGGCTCTTTAAAATACCACTGCAAGCTACCGGTAACTTGCGATCCACTGTATGGCGACCCCTGGTTAAAAGCATCATTATCGTAATATAAGTGATTGCCGTTAACAGGATGACTTAACCTACACGCAATTGCTGATACATTTCCTCTCATTTCTACCTTCCTCATAAATACCTCATTATTTTAATATGCGGATAGCCTGGACGTGTAGTAAGACGAGGTGTACAAAATATATATTCTTCTTATTTTGATCATCTTCAGGACTTATTTATCATAAAGATGATTTATTTTAAATACATATTATAAAAAGGTTTGTGAAAATTTGGAGGTATTATCATCATAAATAAATAAGACCTAAAGGTGGTCCAACATCTATATATAGCACCGAAACATGTCGTTATAGAAGAGGGCTCACCCGAATTGCACCAATTCTCTTAGCTCGGACCCGAATTGCGC
>CABEEJ010005370.1:12500-51045 GCA_901482245.1 Timema douglasi | reverse complement strand
AGTCCACCTCATTACACCCTACTCCTATATTGAGATAGTTATATCAAGTCCACCTCATTACACCCTACTCCTATATTGAGATAGCTCTATCCAGTCCACCTCATTACACCCTACTCTTATATTGAGATAGTTATATCCAGTCCACCTCATTACACCCTACTCCTATATTGAGATAGTTATATCAAGTCCACCTCATTTCCCCCTATTCCTATATTGAGATAGTTATATCAAGTCCACCTCATTACACCCTACTCCTATATTGAGATAGTTATATAAAGTCCACCTCATTACACCCTACTCCTATATTGAAATAGTTATATCTAGTCCACCTCATTACACCCTACTCCTATATTGAGATAGTTCTATCAAGTCCATCTCATTACACCCTACTCCTATATTGAGATAGTTCTATCCAGTCCACCTCATTACACCCTTCTCCTATATTGAGATAGTTATATCCCGTCCACCTCATTACACCCTATTCCTATCTTGAAGTAATTATATACAGTCCACCTCATTACACTCTATCTCTATCTTTAGCTAGTTCTATCCAGTCTCCCTCATTACACCCTATCCCTATCTTGAGCTAGTTCTATCTATTCCACCTCATTACACTATATCCCTATTTTGAGCTAGTTCTATTCAGTCTACCTCATTACACCATATATATTATATTGAGCTAGTTCTATTCAGTCCACCTCATTACACCCTACTCCTATATTGAGCTAGTTCTATCCAGTCCACCTCATTACACCCTATTCCTATCTTGAAGTAATTATATACAGTCCACCTCATTACACCATATCCCTATCTTGAGCTAGTTCTATTCAGTCTACCTCATTACACCATATCCCTATCTTGAGCTAGTTCTAACCAGTCCACCTCATTACACCCAATCCCTATCTTGATCTGGTTCTATCTAGTCCACCTTATTACACCCTATCCCTATCTTGAGATAGCTATATCCAGTCCACCTCATTATACCCTATCCCTATCTTGAGATAGATATATCCAGTCCACCTCATCACACCCTATCCCTATCTTGAAATAATTATATACAGTCCACCTCATTACACTCTATCCTTATCTTGAGCTAGTTCTATCCAGTCCACCTCATTACACTCTATCCCTATCTAGAAATAATTATATATATTCCTCCTCATAATAACCTATTCATATCTTCAGAGAGTTCTATCCAGTCGACCTCATTACATTCTATCTCTTTAAGGGAAATTTTAATTCTATCCTGCCATTTAAGTCTAGGTATTCCCATTGGGTCTATAAATCAATAGGCTTAACAAGTTTCTAGATTCTCCCATTCATGCTGTATGGACTGCTTACCGTAATATACGAGACTTAGTTATCCTAATAGTTTTGTGACGAGTACAGGGTATGCAACTCATCTTTTAGTAATCTCCTCCCTTCCCCAGTTACTTCATCCCTTTTTGGGCCAAGTATCTTACTAAGCACCTTCTTTTCAAACATCCTACATTTATTTTTACCATGTAAGCTAAGATACCACATTTCACAACCAAAGAGAACAACCGGTAAATTTATTGTTTTGTATATTCTGAGTTTTACATTCCTCGATGATTATTTCTATGCAGTAATTGCAGTATGACTTTCCTATTTACCAATCTAATACCAATATTACTAGTTAAAACTGTTCCTAAATATTTAAACTCATTATTTATTTCAATGAGATATTATTAGTAGTAATCTCTGTGTTATCTTTTCAGTGTTCATTTCTTAAGCTATTTCTTTACTAATATCCGATAAAATTTCTGAATTTCTTGCCTCACCCTCCTTACTATTGCCCAACAAAGCTAAATCATCTGTCTATTCTGACAGCTGCATCGTATCGTTTGGTGTCAACCCTTCCCTACTCTCTTTCATCACCATAATTGCATACGCTAAGGCTTGATTGTAAACTAATGGGGAAAGAGCAACTCATATGTATAGAATATTCGATGATTATTTTGTTGAATGTTAGATATGAGATGATTCTAAGTTATACAATATTAATCATATACAATATTTTAAAGTATTTGTTGTGACATATTAAATAAATCATCCCCTTTCAAACAAGGTTGTTTTCAAAACAATATATTTTGAAGACAATCTAAATAAAAAAAGTGGCATTTATTAATTGCATCTCCATGGAAATAGATAAATTAAAATATATTTGAATAAACATAAACAATATTACCTAAAGTAAGGCTTAACTAACTTGTTTTACCGGTAATTGAAAGGTCGAAGTTCGAATCCCGTATGGGCTTACTAGAAATATTTTTCTTAGATATCTCCTCACTCTTCCTCTTTAAAAATTCAGGTACATTTCATCTATATCCAAACTTTTTCATTCCTAACAGATTAGTGTAATTAGTACAAATGTTTATAGACCGAACGGGTAGTAATTAATGTCCTAAATAATATTCAATTTTATGTTTATCAACTAATGGGTGATATGTAATTTTCTATTGCTTTCATTAACTGGTTCATAATTGTAAAGTATTAAAATTCAGTAACACCACCTAAGTTAGTATTTAAATTAGTCCTAGAAAGTTCACAAGTTGGTAATAGCCTGTAATATCCACAATACAGTAATTCATCCATCATTCTTAATGTTCCTTAAATACCACAATTTCCTTTTCGGTTAGCGGAAAACTATGAAATGATTGGTAAACAAATACTCTGGGTAGATAAATACCTGTTTCATTTCTAACTAAGCAGACCTCTGGAGAGTTTGCAGGCAATAAACAATCTACTTACCTTCATAAACTACCTTTATTGATTTCGTGGATTACGTGTAAGTACTTTAGCTCGTCTATTTATAATCATTGAATGCTCAGTGATACGTTGAACAATATTTCTTACGATAAATACCCAACTCGCTTTGAAGGTCACATAGTCTAAAGACCACTCTCGCAGTATATTAGGCCATCAATGACAGAGAGATTGAGGTTCGAATCTCCATCAGGTGTTATGAGGGTGAATTTTCTAAAATGGCTTTTCACTCTACCTCTATGTAATTGCGGGTACACTTTCAATAGATTTATCCTTACTTATCCCTAAAACGTGAACAGATATTCATACATTAGTATCTGAAAGGCAATAGTTTTGATGAGTAATGACTTGACTGATCGTATCCCTGCTTCACAAAGTCCTCCCAAATTAGGAATTGCGAGGTGATTAAAATGCTAGGTGAACGGTCAACGAGCTACCTACTAAAACTTCATTGTTGCCAGAATCTGTAAGAAATCTTTGAAGAGTGGAAAGCTTTCTATTAGCACCAACAAAATTAGCTGCGCAGTCACTGAACATATCTGAAAAATGTCTTCGACGTGCAACAAAACGATTAAATGCTGCAAGAAAGGCAGTTTATAAGTCTGAAGCCAGTTCTATGTGAATAGCCTTTGTAGAGAAGCAGACAAATATACAAATATAGGCCAAACAGGTTCTAGGTTTGCGTACTCGAATCATTGTGATTGTGAATGGACCCCCATAGTTGACACCTGTCTTCATAAAGGGTTTGAATTGACAAACACGAGCATCCGGTAGACATCCCATTGCTGGTGTTAATAATGTTGGACGAAACTTGAAGCATTTTATATATTTGTGTAGCCGCAGTTTGATTGTGTTTCGTGCATAAATTATCCAGAACTCACGCTGAAGTAAGGACTGCAAGTTGTGTGGTCCTGGATGTAGATGATCAACGTGTATTTGGTCAAATAGAAGCTCCACGATATGACTTCGCTTCGGTGGTAGGAAAGGATGTTTTTCTTCAAATTACAGATTGGATCGTTGAAGGTGACCGCCGACTCTTAAAATACCAGCAGAATTGAGAAATATATTTAGCCTTTGTACTGAGGATGAACCAGGTTGATCCTTGACAATACGAGCAATATCATCAGCAAAGTCGATCTATTGGGTATATTTGACCCAAAATAATAGATTCTTGTGTAGTTCATCAACTTGTAAGGGTCTGGTGGGTGCAACACGTCCAGGGCGAGAAGCACAAACAAAATGAAAGCAATAAGCTGTTATAAGTCTTATTTTTGATAAAGACAAAAACTTATCTAACAGGTCCAGAATGTTGGTGTCAGGGGCGACTGTAGTCAGAGTAAGTGTTTTGCGCTCCTCGATAAGTTCAGCTAAGCGAGGCAATTCTTTAGGTTGCGGAAAATTGGTTGAATCCTTCCTAAGCCACAAGGGTCCTGCCCACCAAAGTGGGTGCTCGACAAGCTGAGAGGGAAACAACCCACAAGAGGCAGCTGGGTTGTGCTCCGACGGTATATGGTGCCATCATTCGGGGGAAGTGAGGTCTTGAATCTTATTCACACGATAGGCAACAAATATTTTCCACAGGTGGGACGAAGATTGGATCCAGCCCAATGTGATTGTAGAGTCTGTCTAGACATAGACCTTGTCAATTGTAAAGAACGAGTATGTTTCCATTAGCAAGTGCAACATGTGCGCCAAGAGTAATACTACACATAGTTTCAAGCGAGGAAGTGAAACTTGTTTTATGGGTGTTACCTTTGGTTTAGCGATTAATAGCTGCACCTTTACTGTGCCAGATGAAATGGCCCGGAGGTATATAACAACTGCATAACCACTCTAAGAGCTATCAGAGAAGCCATGAATCTCAAATCAACAAGCTGCATCGGCAGAGGCCATACATCTGTCGATATAGATGCTGGAAACAAGTGGAAGCTTAGCTCTGAAACAATTTCATCTCTCAGCTATATCAGGAGGGGTGGAGGGTCCTAGTCAACACCTTTAATCCATAGGAATTGGATAAGATATTTTGCGAACAAGATTATAGGAGACAGCAAAACTAGTGGGTCAAATATTCTTGCAATATCCGAGAGAATTGCTCGTTTTGAAAGGGATTTTGAGGTCAGTTGTACCTTGTGTGAAAAAGTGACTTGCCCAGGGTTCCATTGTAGACCGAGAAACTTGATAGTGGAATTATCATCAAAAGAGTATGAAAATGGAGGCATTTGAATATCTTCTAGGCGTAACTATTTTAGAAGTATTTGGTGGTTACTTGCGAACTTTCGTAATTGAAAGCCATCAGTCTTCTACAATTATACAAGTTCTTACTATAGATCCAGTGCCTTTTCAGGGGAATCAGCACCCGAACACACATCATCACATACAGATCTGAGTGTACCACCCTAGAGGCCTCTGGAAAGTTGGTCTTTTTATCATCACCAAGCTGGTGTAGGTTACGAATGTCAATATAAGGTGAGGAGGATAATCCGTAAGTCACCATCTTCTGGCGAAAGACTTGAATTGGGTCACTGTCATTGAACAGACAAAAAATGCGCTGGTAGTCTTGATTTTCAGGATGGACTTGAATTTGATTATACATTTGTTTGATATCAGCAGTAAAACAAATGAATGTGAATGAAAACGAAGGAGAACTTTTGTGATATCCCTTTGAAGTTTAGGTTCTGTTAGGAGTTGGTCACTTAGAGAAGTTCCCAAGTCTGTCTTGGCCAAAGTATCGAACACCACTTAAAGCTTATTGGTGTTAATGTCAGGTCTGATCACACAATGATGGGGAATGTAGTAAGAATAGCCAGAGTTGAAGGATGGATCTGTTACTAACTCCAAGCGACCTGTGTCTAGATAGTCCCGCATTAAGTCCGAATAACTGGTCTTTAAATGAGATTGCCAGTGTAGTTGACGCTCGAGGGCTTGACGAAGAGTAGTGATGTATGAGTCATCAAGCTCTGGTCTGGGTCTATTAACTGAAAATGACACACTATAATGGCCCATGGCATCTCGAGTGTGCATTTTGACAAAGATTTCTTCACAGAGAGCTTCCTTGGGGTGATAACTGGATTTGATGGCAGTTATTCAGGTTTCCAAAACTTCTCCACGACATCTGTTAGGGTTGGTGTACATGAGGACGACGAGATGAAGAACAATGACATGTATAGAGATGAGGTGTATGGTGACATTGAAGGTTTCTGCACTCTTCCTGTTAACACCCAGCCAAAGACAGATTCTAAGCACAGGTATTTCCAAGTGCTCCTTCTAGTTTACTTCCTGTGATGATGTGGGAGAAGGTTTCTGCACCGATCAGCATATCGATGAGTCCTTGGGTACAGCATGTAGGATCTGCCAATTTTAAATTTGAAACCTGAGACCACGTTGTAGATGATAGAGGGATACTGGGTAAGTGACCAGTAATGCGGTGTAGAACGAAGACATCGATAGACAATCTACGAGACAACAATCCATTGGGTCGGACAAAACCGGTTGAGACCCCTTTGGCCACAGATAACGGTGTATGGGAAAGTCCATGACGGCTAAGGATGTCTTGTGTCGTGACAGGCCTAGCTGTGACAGACATTGGTAAGTGATAAAACTAGATTGACTCCCAGAGCCAAGTAGCATCCTAATTACTTATTATGATCCTGATACATCCTGTGCTTCAACAAGTGCTGTTGACAGCAGGATAATCGATGGATGGGCTACTCCTGCTAAGGAGGCCATGATATTGATAGCCTAGTTTAATGTTTCTTAATGCGTGTGGTGATACTGTGGTGTACTAAATACAAGAGATTCTGGAAAAGGCAGTGATGAATGGTGCTTAGCATCACAAATATAGCAGTGATACGATTAGGGATACTGTATAGAGTGACGAGACTCTCGAATACAGTTTAAGAAAAGTCTCACTTGCTTGATGAAGTTGAAGCGCTCCTTTGGGCCCTTGAGAAGGTACTTAGGACACTTGTGCAAGGGGTGGGATGAATTGCATAAAACATACTGTGAAATTGAAGTTCAAACCATAACTGCAGCTGGTTGATGTGATCTTCAAATACCAATAGCATTGAAGGACGACCTTGGAGGTGGTTTGACTTTGTATGAGGCCATGGATTCAAAGGAGTGACAATATCTTTCCAAGAAATTTACGAAGTTGTCAATAGTAGGTAACTCCGAGTCAACAAAAGTGCGCTCCCATTGAGCACGAAGAGCAATGTCTATATTGTTGCTAAGCATATGGATTAGGATCAAGTCCCAATGAACCACAGGAATTTTCAGGGCATGAATAGCAGCTACATTTTACCTCAGTTTGCATATTGTTTTTTATTTTGTTTTATTTTGAACTATATTTACTGTGTTGTTTTGACGCCAAGAAAATTGACAAATAATTGGGAATCTTCTCGTGTTGTTTATTCGCCAGTCATAGGCCTAAACTGGGCGCAGCGTAACTATTATTTGTCACAATCGCGAGTACATTGTTTTTAGGCCTATATCAGCTCAGCACAGCTCACACAGCACAGTAGGAGGCTCAGCCGACACCGGTGGCTTCTCGTAGCTAAAATTAGTGAGGGTGCTGCTTCAGAAAACTTTTAGCCTTTGTTTTAAAATTGTGTAAAAAGAAACTGTATTCAGTAACTTGATAAAATCTTAACAAAAAAAACAAACTATTTTACTTACTTTAACATAAATTGTTACAGTTCAATCTTGATGTATTCATTTAACAATGAAATCCATTCTTCTTGCTTTAATTTGCGCAAAAAGTTCAACAATTTTCTCCTTGATCTCTGTATGACAATTGAGGAAATTTTTCTCCATTGAAAGTACTGCAAGCACATTTAAGCTTACTGTTAAATAAAATAACCGAAAAAAAATATGAATCAAAAAGAATAGGTGGAAGCAGAATAATAATCTAATTCTACACTTTATCACATTCAAGAGTATGGTACACGGTTTTTAAACCCAACACACGCTGAGTAAAAAAAACTTCCTTCCAACATCATGCCAGAGCCGGCACTGTGAGAGCAACAGTGCTCTCTCTACTTGGCAGTCCCGCCTTCCTCCCCACCCCACTACTATGTGCGCATGCGCACAAAAGTCAAACACCACGTCGCTGGTACTGTAAAGCGCACAGTTCCATACAAAGATTTTTGTATATTTTTCATAAACTGGGGGAGGGCTACTGAAGTATTGACATTAAGCTTAAGGAATATATAATGTACTACAAAAATAAAGAACGAATTAAAGAAAAAAAGCACTCATTATATTAAATGTTATCATTAAAATCAAGTGGAAATAGGGGGTGCAGCAGTTCCGCAGTGGCTATACACGAGCCGCCACTAGCCGTCACCGATGGTATTTAAAGGATTGCATAGATGTGTTGTATCACAATGAGACGTTTCTTGTCATATCACGTCACTAAAAAGTCCCATGCCACAAGATAGTTTCCATTAGTGAGTGGAAGTGCCAGTACTATTGATAGGGGCTACCCACTGACTGCCGACTTCGAATAGGATATCCTTTTGATGTTGGTTAAGTTAGTGTTATAAGTGACAAGGGTTTTAAACAAATTAGAAAAATTGGGCCACAATTTAAGATCACCACTGAAATGTGGTAATGGAATTGCCGGGACAGTTACGTGAGGAGCACTTGAGGAGGAAGATCGTTGCGTGAAGCTGTCGGGACATTTGGGGTACTAACACGATCCAAGATAGACATTATGTAGTAATAGGTGTTATCAAAGTCACAAAGTTTCTTCTCTCGTGCATCAAGGTCGAGGTCATCAATGTCTTGACTACTTAATTGCACGGTTAAATGACCTGTCCTGTAGGTCTTACGCAAGACCTTCAGATTCCGACAGGTGGTTATAAATAGCTCACAGCACTTGTAGTTTAGATTCTCATTTGCTTTATCTAACGTTTCTGTGCGTTTAATCCAGCACTTGGCGCATGTAAGCTTGATTAAATCATAGTCCAGCTATAAATTCAGCATTGTGATTTAATTCCCTACTTACTACCAAAATACACGACCAACACGAGAATACAACTAAAGTTTATTTACAATTTTACAAAGGAAGCAACAGAGCGGTGGAAAATGTAAAGGTCCGATATGATGTTGGCCCGCATTCAAGGCAAGAAAGAGTTATTTAAATAATGGCAGCCATTAATATAAATTACAAAGCAAAATTATTTACGCAAAAATCCACAGGTAAATTGTGACAAAGTGCATTCAAGTGAGAGAGAAGTAGCAAAAACTCATGATTTCACACGATAAGAGTTGATATAGGCCTAAAAACAGTGTACTGGTGATTCTGAAAATTCAATTTTTTTATTATATATGTATCATTTTCATTTTATCCCTAAAGCCTTATTGAAATGGTACATAGAAGATAAATATCAATGCGTTGTTTTATTCAAGTAGAGTAAAATTTTATGAATTCAATTTTTTATTTGCTGTGCGAAAGTAAACATAATTTTAGTTAAACCCAGGCCTAGAAAGATATTTCTGAAAATAGTTTGTTCAAATTGGTTTAGGTCTGTGTGTTCTTTGTTAATTTTGTTTAAGGCTAAATTAAAGTTTTGTGAGATCTACAGAACGTGACTTTAATTGTTGTGGACTAGAAAATAGATCCGTCTGTGATGGCTCGCGAGGGAGAACTCTGGGGTGCCGCCCCCTTGCGAAATAAAGCAAAAGAAAAATCAAAACATATTTTGAAATTAATATTAATATTTTCATATTTTTTCATTCGATAATGAAAAACCTAAATTAACAAAAAATGTCCGCTACATAACTTCCCAATTTTATTGAGGAAATGAATGCAGTCCAAGCAAAGTCTCACTTGCTTGATGAAGTTGAAGCGCATCATCACATCAACGCGAGACAACAGCGCGCCTACTTGTAGAACCACGGTGCTCGCAGTCTGTTTTACCATGTGGGGACATGACGTCACCTGTCAGTGTGATTACCCGCCTTGGTGGTACAGCACGTTGTCCCCAGGGTACACACATGGAGGTTTTCTTCACGTCGTACCCACGATGAGATGATGTGATGATAGTGTTTATGTAGTTGTGGAGCCAGTGTGAGTCTTAAGCTTACACCCCCCCTCGTTAGAAAACGTAAAAAAATACTGAACCCCACTCCCCCTCAGAAAAACCGTACGTAATTTAAGGATGGCCCCTAACCTAAAGACGTGACCTGTTTCAGACTCGTCCAGGCTGCTGTTCGCAACATGGTGGATCTTCATTACCATCTTGACGTCGTTCTACACGGCCAACCTTACCGCTTTCCTGACCCTGAGCCGTTTCACTCTGCCCATAGACGACGCACGGGGTGTCGCCAAGTACCGCTACAGGTGGATCGGTCACAAGGGATTTGCACTCGACCAGATGGTTGCGGTAAGTCCGCTTACCACTCACACGAGCATAATCTGGATTCAGTTCTGGAGCCTTAGCATGGTCTGATGGCTCTTCAATATCGTGTACCTAAATATTATGTACAACGAACATTTAGTATACTTAGAAATCTATATTATTATTATTACTATTATTATTATTATTATTATTATTATTGTGTGTTGAGTCTTACGACAGGTCCATTCCTTTTGTCAGTGAACATAGACTGCCGATGTAATATGTCATCTGCCTCCTATTTAAGTGCCCAGAATATTTTTTTCCCCCTTCAAGTCACCTAATAAGTTAATCCTCCTTCTTCCTAAGCTCCTCTTTCCCTCAACCTTTCCTTTTATGATGTCATGCAGAAGACAGTTCTTCCTCAGAACATGTCCGATACAGTTTATTTTGTATCGAAGAATCACATCCAAAATGGTTCTTGGAAATTATAATTGTCGAATGGAAAATTCTACTTTAAATTTTTTCCGAAAAATGTTCCTTCTTTTAAAATAGAATGTATGAAATATACGGATCTTAAGTTCTAAGTTTATACATAAGTTTAATCTACCCTGAAGTTGTTAACATCAGCAACATTATCAAATACATTTCATTAAAGCAATAACACCGAGTTCTAACCAGTGCCCGCAATTATTGATAATACCCAAGTGCTGGATCAAAGTTGTTGTGTAGATGAGGGTGAGTCCTATGGTCTCTATAGGGGATGTTATTTGTATCGAGTGTTAATCGTTTCTTCCACTGATAGGTGAGCTCACTACCAAGTTGAGCCCTACCATGTGTCCGAAAGGGCTGAGTTTTAAAAATGCTCTCCAGAAGTTGGCTCCTCCCACCCTCGTTATTCTTAGCTTCCCTAAACGGCGTGACCATCAACCAGTCTAGAATTCTGTATAAAGCATAAAAATGAAAGAGCACTTAAGTGAAGATTAAAATAACATTTCTATGGTATACATTTCCTCCTTTGGATGCTGTGACATTGTAATCTCTTGGTCCGGGTGGCCGCTGTGAACCACTTAGCAATATAGCTGGGAAAGGAACCCTATTTAAGTATCCCACGATAAATATAAAAATATACTGGACATTTTCTTCCTAGAGCTGTCCTTTCAAAGTCAAACTTAACAAAGTTACAGAAAAATATTCTAGGATTATTGAGGATTGTGTATTTAAGACTGACATAAAATATCTAATTAAATAATATGTTTGAATAAAAACGCCATGCAAATATTATTTAACTTTTGAGTTTTCACCAAGATTTACTAAAAATATATTTTGAATCGATTTCTAAACCAAGAAACTTTTAGGAAATAAGTCTTTTTTTTTCTATTTCATAAACTACGTTTATATTTTGAATATGGTATTCATATGAAATTAGCACAACGGTATCTTATAAAAATATAAAGTAGTTTTAGTACACCAGCAAGCTATTTTTCCTGTTCATCCGAAAATAAAAATAAAGAAAGCATATGATAAATTTTACAATTTGAAAAAATTAAAAGATATTCAATAAGATATAGTTTAATAAAACTTACTAAACTAATTATATAACTGCCATGTCAAATGTATGCCTACTTTTGCCATCATAACTGGTCTATTAAGTTTATGAAAGTACTCTTGATTTTTGATCCAAGAGACCCGGTCTAAATCCTTGTTTCATGTTATTACGGGTGATTACGTTATAAATGTTATTTACCCACCTGCTTACAAGGTAAACGCAAGTGTATTTTACTGAAACACTCCCTGCTATCTTAGCTTGGATAAAAATAACATAACGTCAGAAAAAATATTTAACTGCTATCGGTAAAAACAGTTTAACGTGTCTTTCATTTTATGATACGTGTGTATATCATTAAAATTATTCGACCTCTTTTATGCTTATTTATGTGAATGTGTACTACGAATTACCAAGTGTTTCGCATTTCCTGATGTGTGTGCTTGTGATGTATAATTTTGATGATACAGCAAAAAAAATATCGGGATGTCTCAAGACATAGTTTTGGTCGGTCCAAACATACAAATGAGGACATTATTTCTTTAAAAACAAAATTATGAAATTTAAAACCGGGACTAAAAAAAAGTTTTACCGAAGTATAGTGCAATTTATGCTTGGGTTTACTAGTGTATATTATTTAGATTCATATATATTACGAGTTTGGACTAAATATCTCCGTTTTCAAACAATAGAGCGAGAAAGTCCGTGCGGAGTTCCGTACCATTTATTTAATTAATATAAAAGTGGTAAGTTTGATAAATTATGTATTGCAATAAATAAGAGCAACATTGATTTTAAATAAGTTAACCAACTCAATTCTATAACTAAATAGTAACTAAACTAGAGCTAGTTTTGTAGCTAAGCATATTAATTAATAAGAGTTTTAAATATCTTTTACTTTGAAAAAATTGAATATAATATATTTTTGTTATTAAATTTTTAATTCAACATAAATTATTAATTTAGAAAGGGACCAGGTAAAAATAATCATTCAATTATTTAGTAATCTTCTTAGCTGTTTTTATTCTCATTGCTTTGTCATGGCAATACAAGTAAACAACTTCAATCAATATAATTCAAAATGGCCAACAATATTGAATAAATTCACCGGTCAAAAGTGTTTTTAAAGCTCTTATTACTTTAATAATGTGAAAATTGAAATGATTTTTTAACACTTTGTTAAGAAACCGAATGAATTATAAGTGGAAATTTTGATATCATCTCAATTAAATAGACTATGATTACTATTGCGTTTTAAAAATTGATTATTAAGAACGTCAAGTAGAAGATCGAAAACAAACACACACACATACGTACAGTAACGCCTAATCTACCCCTTTTTTGCCAAAATGAAGGCATTAGTGACGTGGTCACATAGAACAGGGCATCAGACTGTCCCCCAAATATTTAAGACTAGTCATATGCATATAGTTAGGGGTGTGCGAAGTCCATTTTTTTGGTTCGAAGTAAAGTCAAGTTGAATATGGGAAATATTCTCGAAGCCGAATCAAAGTTCGAATATTTTTCTATTTAATTTTGAGTAATACTATTTTGTTGACATTGAGTATATTTATCTAACATAAAACTTAATATTATATTTATTTTTTCTTAACACTAATATTTGTAGCTTATTACCAACATAATAATATTCTGAAAATTGAAAAATGACACAGGAATAGAATCCGGGACCTTCGGTTTAGTACGTCAATGCTCTGACCACTAAGCTATCCACTATTCATCCTGTACCTAGGGTCATTCTTCACTCATATTTTAAGGCAGAGCCTATGATGGACGTGTGGAAATCGTCAGCTACAAGTGTGTGATCCTATCGGTTAACGCAGCCACCTTAGACCCGGTAGTTGGCTTCTTGCTGCCCCTTGTACAATTATTATAATTGTAGGGGATTGCATATTTAAGAATCAAATAGCCAAATCTATTTGATTCTTAAATATGCAAAAATGTTATATTCACTTTACCTTGGTTTGAAAAAAAAAATTATGCGAACAGCCTGAATGAGTAATGAAATAAAATACACACCTTATTAACAAACATTTAACCAGTTGACAAATTGGTTATACAAACTAAATTTAAAAAAGAAATACCGATAGCTAATTTCAAACATTTTAAAAACTAAAATGTAAAATTAATCCAAGATGAGACCAAAGTTTCCATTTGGTTTCATTGATCATTGAGACCTTGTCACTCTGTCAAACTAGGTAGTATTAAAAAAAACTGACAACTACTTTCATATTGCATACACTTCACACATACAAGAAATAACAGTAATATTAATCAAAGATTAAGTCCACTTTTCAAGTTTGTTTCATTGGTTAAGAGACATTGCGACTTTGACGAGCTATATTAAAAAAATTATAACTTATTTCATAATCCACAAATTTTATATATACACGAAACTTAAAAGTAAAATTAATCCAACATTAAATCCCCTTTACAATTTTTCATCATTTGTTATTGAAACCTTGTCATTTTGTTAAATTAGGAAATAGAAAAAACTGACAACTATGTTTATAATGAATCAATTTTACACATATAAGAAATAAAAGTTAAATTAATCAAAGATTAAGTCCACTTTTCAAGTTTGTTTAGTTGGTTATTGAGA
Organism: Timema douglasi; assembly: GCA_901482245.1. Lineage (NCBI taxonomy): Eukaryota > Metazoa > Arthropoda > Insecta > Phasmatodea > Timematidae > Timema > Timema douglasi. The sequence goes on along the minus strand of CABEEJ010005370.1, from coordinate 36,752 downwards.
CCTTGCGACTTTGACGAGCTATATTGAAAAATAAAATTATAACTACCTCCATAATGCACAAATATCACACACATATGCCAATTTCAGTCATAATATGTACTAGGGTATTTGTTAAATGAGAACATATGAGTTAAAAGTAAATTAAATACAACATTTTAAATTGTGTTTTACTGGCTGGCTAATGTATATTGAAAACTTACAAATGGCAATATGTATGTTAATTATAGTGATTCTTTTTAAGGTTGCTATGAAGAAAGGTAAGTTGTTGGACATGTTCCGGAAGTAAAGATTCTCATCGGGCTATCACGACATTTTCTGTTATGAGAATAGACTTTCACTGCTGACTTGTGTAGAGGGAATCACAAGATATTTAAGATCAGTCTTAGAGATATTTGGGGATGCATTAAGGCCGTCTTGTTTCCACCACTGATAAGGATTCGTTGATCTGTTCACCCTCGGCTCGGATGGATATTTTCCCCCTCTTCTTTTATATTCATATCTCTTCTCTCGTTTGTAATAGAATCAAAGTATGATCACAGACCAGAATTTGATGCTTGTGGATCATCAACTGTAAAATCAGTTTCTATATAATTATTATCTTGGTAATTTATCACTGCATTAGACAAATCTGCTGCTAATACAATATTATTTAGTACAACACCTTTAAATATGGGATCTGTTAACTTAAATAAACGAAATATTTATTTTTCTTCGTGCAAAAGCAATCTTGAGTTAAGTGTCTTAAGAAGGCTTCTAGCAAATGGCGTCCCTTCTTATTGTGGTTGTATGCGGGAGTTTAAATGAGATATAAGACAGGGCAGAATAGGTATGACCATAGAATATGTAGGATATGTATCATCACTCATTTCCTTGTTAGCTCGAGCAAGAGGTTTTATTTAAGACTTCTATCAAACCTTTTACTTGAGACCACTCCGCGTTTGTTAGTGGTTCAATATTATGTTCATACTCTGCTAGCTCAGCAGCAATGAGGGCCTTCAATTCAATAAGACGCTGAAGGATACAATATTCATTTCTCCAACGAGTCTCCCCCCACTGGATAAGTTCGAGCAGGGCTACCTGCATTCTCTCTTGTAAATTATGAAGCCGTTCCCGTGCTTGGTAGCTATGCGTGTAGTGACCCACTATGATTGGTGAGTTTTGTAAGAAACTTTAACACTGTGGACACTCAGATTTTGAATCATCAACAGATAATTGTAGGGAATGTGCAAAGAAAGAGCGAGCTTTATCAATAAATGGTGTTTTGGCAGCAGAGCAAGTGTATCACCGCCCTTACTCTTCTTCGAAGAATAAGGCTGGCGCACAACAAACAATAAAATAAAATAATAAATGTGGTAATTTTGCAGAGGGCGGTGAGGAATACAAACAAAAGTAAACAAGGCCAGTTTACTTATTTTCTCCTTGAACTCATACTCTAATTATATTGATGTCTTTAACAAAAAAAAGGATGGCATAAGCAGGAAAACTGGATTAAGAAGAAATATGTCAATGATAACAATTTGTAGTTTTATTGATAGTGAAAAATAAACTTGAACAGAGTATATAAAAAAAGAAGGTGATTTAGTTGTACAATTCAGGATAGCTTACTATTCGTGAAGCTATTAGCATACGACATAATATAGAAACAAAAGAACAACGGACTCTATAGGCCCGCAAGGCCAATGAGTTAATTGACGAAAATATTACAATACAAAATCTGGCTATGCAAAACAAACTTATTCCTTACGAGTGATAACACAAAACTTTTGCCGTATGGGCCATTAAGTAAAAAGGGGTCCATAATACAATTACTTATTACTTTATGTTGACAACATGAAACCTCCCATTGCCTGATGGGCATTTTGGATATACAAAATAAACATTTGTCTGTTAAATACGACTCCAGGTAAAGTTAAAATATTTCCAAGACTGGAATCGATCACAACCTCCACAATGACGTTAGAAAAGTTTGAGTCCAAAACATAAGCCATATTCACAAGTTAAATATGACGAAAAAGGTTCAACGTTCAATATTCTTACTAAGTCATAATGACTTGACATATTTACAATTTAAATAAGACCAAAAGATTTTAAGTTCAGTATTTTTGGAATATTTACTAAGTCTTAAATGATTAGACATATTTAAAATTTAAATATGGCGCAAAGATTCTAAGTTTGATGTTCTCAGAATATTTCCTAAGTCCTAAATGATCTGACATATTTACAATTTAAATATTACGCAAAGATTCTAGGTTCGATATTCTCAGAATATGTCCTAAGTCCTAAATGACCTGACATATTTATAAGTCGAATACGACGCCACTAGAATTTCCAAATTACAACTGCCGAAAAGGGGTTTTCGTACCTTGAGACTATTTCCTAGACACCCAAGGTGTGTCCTAGGGGACGGCCCTGCCAAGAAGTAGCCTCCATGATGAACAACATGAGTATTTATACGATTGTACCAACTCAGAGAGGGGGATGAGGGGTGAGTACAAGACATAGGCCAACAAGACACAGCGACGGGAGGGAGGGGTTAAAAATGTACATGCGTGGAGTTGGCCGAACATTCTCGATGAATAACACTCTTTTTGCGCAGGCGCGCCACACACCATTCCACACCCCGCCTTGAGGGATAGACCATTTTACTAGCTCAATGTTTTTCCTCGGTCAGACGATCAATATTTTTGTGGAGGCAAGTCGTCTCTATTCTTGTGTGTGGGAAACAGTAAGTTGGCGCAGCACAGTGGGGGACTTTTGGTGAGTTTTCTTGAGCTTAAAGTTTTGTTCTTTATTTTTGGAGCATATATTCCCAATAAATGCTACACAAGAATTTGGCACATTATTAGTAATACAGTAAATTGGAGTGGTCATATCTTCCAGTGAAGTGCTCCATTTAACCAAACATTGCTCAAGTCTGGATTTTATATTGATTTTAGAATGAATTTTGTTCATAGGATTTCCATGGTGAATGATTTGTAATCATATTTGTCAATCAAGTAGTGGCATGTTAAGCTAACATATCTATCTGTGGTGCGAGATGTCCAGCCATCAGATGTGAGGTTTAGTGCCTGTACAAATGGGAGATCTTGAAGAAATTCTGTTTTGAAACGATTTCAAGCCTCTTGATAAAGTAATGATACATAATTCCGAGAGAATGTAGAATGTTCAGGAACCTTATAATTGGAGCAAAATGTTGAATTAATTCAATAAAGTCCTCCTCTTTAAAAAAAACTCTAGGGAAAAAGTCCTTTTACAAGCATATTTGTAATTTGGCTCGTGGTTGTTTGAGCATGCGGGTGTGATGAGAGATGAACCAATATTTTCTCTATTCAGCATAGTCTGAATGTTTTGCTGTATTTTTCTATCTTTCCTAGCAGCAGGTGCAGGGAGATCCTTCCTGTTGTTTTCATCTAAAAATGTATTGTATTTTCTTGGGTGTATCTGAAGGTGACTTAGGAGTGTCTTGGTTGTGCCTGCCAATCAAAAAATTTAGTTAGAGGGTAAATAAAAATTGAAAATGTAGTTTTAAAATTGAATTTTGGGGTTAGGCTTATGTATCGTATTGCTTAACGTCTTGCTTTCTTTCCTTTAGAGCATAAGAGATAAACAAAAACTCTCATTCTTTTTTTAGTACCTTGTCTTGCTACTGGCTTAGGTTATATGCACATGTACTACGTAATTACGCTAAAGTTTTATGGATACAGAAGGTTGAATTTAGTTGAAGTGTACCTGTGTTTGTGTAAAAGTGAAACCATTTAGAAAAAAACCGGCCTTAGGATAGGTAAGCTACTTATAAAAATGGTTGATTATAGCTTTTAATACAATATTTAGGCATAGGCATCCAATAACCTTACGTTCAGCTAAGTATTATACTTTTAATTAATAAATTCGATTCAAATACAATTTCTACGATTTAGTAATTTATTGTATAAAAATATGTTCAAAATGGTCTACAACTTAACAAACAATAAAATAATACAGAGAATAGGCCAACTAACCTTATGGAATCTTGAAATTCTTTCAGTTGTTCGACATTCAGCTGGCTTATTATCAATATTTTTATTGAAAAATGTCTACACTGTACTTCTTTGACGATAATAGTTTTATTACATATCAATATATTCGTCCTCCACACACAAGTTACGATACGACTTAATAAAACACAAAGAGTTAACCGACGCTCAAGAAGAAGCTTGACGAACAACGTTCTAGAAAAATACCATTCCAATTTAATTCGGAAGGTGGGCTTATAAGTTTGAGAAGTCCAATGCTACAAAATTTTAATGTTTCTGTTTTATAAATTTTATAAATCCATTTTAATCTATATTTAATAAATTTCAGTATTCCTATTTTACAAATCAACAAGACAACTTTATTATTTTATTAATTTAAATATCGCCATGTGAATTACAAAAAAATAGTTTTGATTGAAAGCGCATATGTCTATAACTCATATTTGAAATAATACGACTTTGATAGTAATTTTACTCATAAATTAAATAACCCTCCATATAATCTGTATCAAATAACCAATTTTTTGTAGATTTTATTTGAATTTAAAAATATATATATCTAGGATTTTATGTAAATTAACAGCAATTTTATCTTATAAGTGTTCATTAAGTATTTATTTTTTAAATAATTTAAGGAATGTCGCGTTCCTTACTCGCGCATGCGCTCAGCTATCGCTCAGCTCTGTCGCTTTCTTATACATTAGCAAGAGTTTTATTGAACATAATGATTCATGTAGTAAACAACCAAAATGGCTGCGTGTGTGACTTTGAAATATTAAAAAATATTTTCAATATTCAAGAAATACTTCAAAAATTTAACTAAACACACTGAAAATAAAAAACTTTTATTATTTTGTTTAATCCACACTTTCAATAGGAATAGATTCGTTTTCACTCGGTACCAATCAATGTTTTTTGATCATTGCGGTTTACGGTTAGAGGTTTAATCATATGGCTGTCTTGAAATTTAAAGTGTTAATTAAATTTTCCCAGTTTCACATAATCGTAAAGCAAACTTGTTTTAAAACTCAAAATGATAGAAATATATTTTATTTATTGAGGTAATTTCGGTTCACTCGAAGTTGATAAAATATAGGTGTAATATAATTACAAGACTTCGAATAGCAGACAAAGCTTCGAATGGCTGCAGAAGCCAAACATGGGTTGGAATCGATTACGAGATACACCAAGATTCTCTTCAGCTTCAAATTTTTCGGAGCTTCGCACACCCCTAGACATAGTTAAACAATAAACAAGTGTGCTCATAAGGACTACACTCTGTTTAAAATAATAATAATAATATTTAGCACCACGTCTTACTACCCGTTCGGGTTATACGCTTTAAGTACTAGTTACTCTAATGGATTAGGAATTGGGAAGGTTGAATTAGAGAAAGTGAACCCGAATTTGCGTGGAGGGAGAGTGGAAAACCATTTAGGAAAAACCATCCCAGTTTACCCGACCGAGATTCGAACCTCGATCTCCCCGTCCTCAGCTGTCGGGCTTGACACGACAAGCGCGTTAGCCAACCACGCCACCGAGGCGGGTCTCTGTTTAAAATAAACAGATTTCACCAAGGAGTAACCTACATTGAAGCTTCTCAAATGAAGACGATCAAAAAGTATAAATCTGTAAAAGACAAAGATATAATTTTAAGAGATATTACATTATCCCCGCCGAGGGGGTGAGACTGACTCAACAATCATCTTGGCCGTTTTACTTACGTTTTACTTAAGCCTCCTGAATGCTCGTGAGATGAGTTGTTGGAATTGAATACAAACATAGTACGAGAGGAGCGGCATTATATACGAAATGAATCCAACATCTAAGGATTAGAGGGGAATGGAGGGTGGGCGGGCACTTGATAGAATCGTCCAGAACAAAACTACAGTTGGCAGCATTCCAGGGAACCACAGAGCACACGTTCAGTCTTGTTTTGCTGTTCCAGTTGACAAGGTGTTCTTACCGCATCCGCTAGTTCTATTCGGTCGTATAGTCGGGCGGGATTCAAGCGACCCAGTATGGATCAATCACTCAGTGTGTTCATAAACTGAAGTTTAATTTCATTTTCCTTTACTTTGTATGTACGGCAATTTATCGTTTTCTTTGCATATACGGGTTAAATGAACGTAGCCCGTTACAATCTAGGGTGCTAAGCTATAAAAATGATTAAACGATTTAATTACTTACATTTCAGGAAATATACGGGGTAAAACGTTCTATTTTATGTTTTTCCCATACTATTGTAAAGATAAAGTAATTAATTTATAGAGGTGAATTTTAGTTTAACTCTACATTAATATGAGTACTACAGAATGAATTGTTTATAATATTTAAAAAAATATCAATGCTAATAATATTATTATTATATTACATTAATATTAATTATATATATTTTTCGACGAAATATTAATATTTCAATGAAAGATAATATTAATATTTATAACAATATTAATATTCATTTAATATGTTATTATACAATCTTTACGGACATTGACGTGTACAGGCATAATAGCCCAAACTGCTATTTTCCAAGCGTGACTTGTTCTGTTCACAATTCACTAAAAGGCTACTTAATTGTAAGTATCATAGTAGCCTATAGTAATTAACACAAATTGGTGGCAATCATCAACACCTTTACTTTTAACATAAAATATATCATAATAGACAAAACAGACCAGTAAAAACTTAACTCTAGGAAAATAATTGCAAAAAAAATAATTCAAGGACAAGTTCCATCAGAAGGTAGCACTCTTAGTCACTTTCACAAAATAACACACACACATCTTCTTTAAACAAAGGGAAGAATATGTTATTATGTCTAAATGAGTCCAGAGAAATTGATAAATACAAGTGACTATCTCGAAGTGACATAAAATGACCATTATAAATAAACATGAAAATAAATTTGGCTGAAAATGAATTTTGAAAAGAATCTAAGTCCAAAATTTGCAAAGTGAATTTAAGCTGACAAATATAATTGATTAATAATAACCGCCATAATGGCACCATAGATACCCCCTCACAAGTGTCTTGTGTCTGTGATCGGGGTGAATGCAAACAGACAACGTATCTTAGTTTGGGCCTGTGTTATATACAGAACGTGGCTGTAGCTACAATTATCCAGGAATGGCTGGAAAGATGGAAAGGGTTGCTGTTGAAGCGTTGACGAGAAGATTCTAGAATGGACCAGAACGATCCACATTGTTCCACATCCTGGGGTTCCTGTCGCGCAATCTCTTAAGCACCTCGTTCATAGCAAACAGCGCCACGTTTAGCTTGCTCAGACAAACATCCTTCCGCTTCGCACAGAAGTCCAGTTCAAACCGAAGTAGATGTATTCATCGTAGATGGCACAGACATGTTCTATCTGACGCCATATTGTGGAAATAGCAGTGATCCGGAAGACGTTTTTACAAGCGGGAGTGAGTTTTCTTTGTTGAAGTAGTCTGCATTCTCGCGACGATCTTTAATGAAAAATAGGTCAGACTAAATAATTTGGAGAACAAGGTAAGATGAAGTGATCATGTTAACTTGGTTTTTCTTGTATTTGAAATTGTAGAGGTTTATTAGCTTTGAGGTAGGCCTATATTAGCATTTAAAGAAGTTATCTATGCTTGATTGTAAGCTGCTAAGCCTAAAAGCTTTATTTCGGCTACAAAATGATCTTTATATCTAAAATGTTATCACATATTTTATAACGTGCTATATATCTCTGACCGTATGTTTTAATGGCAGCCTAGTAATACTAGTAGAGAGTGAGCAAGATATCATTGACTACACCTGTTGCTAAGGTGATACGCAGATATGATGTCCTAGTTCATCAAGACAAATCTATCTTCCTCATCTCTACCATATTAGTGTAATTAAATACGGATATCTCAGACCGTAAAACCTTAATTATATACTAGTCATAACATTTTTTAGCACCCCGTCTTGCTACCCGTTCGGGTTATACGCTCATAGCTATGGCAGAAGTAAGAGTTTCTCTTTGAGTGAATAAATTGGACATGGGCAGCTGTGAACCCCTTCTTTTTGCTTCCACCCACTACTAAATGTTTTGCGGGAAATGTTAGGTGTGCTCACATCCAAACTATTCTATGCGTATCTTCAAATAATCTTTATTTACCAAGAATTATAGATCCGGCATAATTTGGATAGCAGAGAAAAGAGGAAATCAAAGAACTAATTTCCATTGCAATTCCAGAGAACACTCCAAACGCGCCTGCTGCACTACTATCATATGTTGCTGTCAAGCACTTAATGTGTCACTGCTTCCACGAAGGTAAAAAAATACTACATAAGCCTTAAATTAAAAATTTTTATACGATAAAAGAAAGTGACTGTAGGGAAGATTTATTTTAGTTCGCTGTTTACGTTTTATTTCCTTGGTGTATTTGGTGTTTCATCGCATATACAGTATATCACTTTCATGTGATTTTTACGTTTTGATAAAACGGGCCTATAAATAGTATGTGTTTTTATTTATTTCTATTATTTAGAACATTTTGGTTTATTATTTCAATAAAGTAACTTTTGTTTTCCCACTCCTTGAACCAAGGGGATGGGAGGTGCAACAAGGAGAGGGTGGGAGGTGATACAAGGAGAGAGTGATAGGTGCAACAAGGAGAGGGTGGGGTTCAACTAGGAGAGGGTGGGGTTCAACTAGGAGAGGGTGGAGGTGCAACAAGGAGGGGGTGGGAGGTGCAACAAGGAGAGAGTGGGAGGTACAACAAGGGGAGAGTGATAGGTGCAACAAGGAGAGGGTGATAGGTGCAACAAGGAAAGGGTGGGAGGTGCAACAAGGAGAGGGTGGAGGTGCAACAAGGAGGGGGTGGGAGCTGATACAAGGAGAGGGTGGGAGGTACAACAAGGAGAGGGTGGAGGTGAAACAAGGAGGGGGTGGGGGTGCAACCAGGAGAGGGTGGGAGGTGCAATAAGGAGAGGGTGATAGGTGCAACAAGGAAAGGGTAGGAGGTGCAACAAGGAAAGGGTGGGAGGTGCAACAATGAAAGGGTGAGTGGTACAACAAGGAGAGGGTGATAGGTGCAACAAGGAAAGGGTAGGAGGTGCAACAAGGAAAGGGTAGGAGGTGCAACAAGGAGAAAGTGGGAGGTGCAACAAGGAAAGGGTAGGAGGTGCAACAAGGATAGGGTGGGGGTGCAACAAAGAGAGGGTGGGGTGCAACAAATAGAGAGTGATAGGTACAACAAGGAGAGAGTGGGAGGTTCAACAAGGAGAGGGTGGGAGGTGCAACAAGGAGAGAGTGGGAGGTGCAACAAGGAGAGTGTGTACGGCGCAACAAGTAGATGGTGGGAGGTGCAACAAGGAAAGGGTGGGAGGTGCAACAAGGAGAGGGTGATAGGTGCAACAAGGAGAGGGTGGGAGGTGCAACAAGGAGAGTGTGTACGGCACAACAAGGAGATGGTTGGAGGTGTATCTGGTGAGATGGTGCGGGGTGCATCTGGAAGAAATGGGGAAGGAAGCACCTATAGATGAGAGAGCAGTACTAGGGGTAAGTTATGTGCCTCACCTCTTGAACAACCACAAACATCTATAGTTTAGTGTAGAGCACCAAATATGCTTTCAATGAGTATGGTAGGATAAATTGAAACCAGACAAACGACTTTATATTCATAAAGCTTAGCACTATTTACATTAATTATACCCCTGATAATTCCAATTGGACAAAAGTAGAGAAATAATAGCTCCGATAAATGATTTTACCCTCTTTCTCAGAAAGTAAATTTCTGGGTGCGTCCCTGAATTAATCGTTGTCTTGGACATTAAAATGTGGCAATTTATGATATCTCAGGCAACAACAACTTAGTTTTATATGTGAAAACGCATAGAAGCTAGAAATAACAAAACTTCGTAAAAACCATTCACTTATTAAGGTCGGGATTCTGTCGTTTAGGAAAACGATTTATTTTATTGAACGCCTTTAGCGCGCCACATAAATAATGCATTGAGGTAATGGCTCTGTGTTCATACATTGCTCCTATTCGAGCACGCACACGCACACACACACACACACACTTGGCACGCTACAGCAATGTCACAACACAAAGGCACTGACAGTATTTACCCACATGTTTGCCCGCCACCTTATATGCGACCTTTCGACATTCAACAAGATGACAACCTGACAAATATAAAACTACACAGGCAGTCTAAGGATCATTTGTATCTACGATATAAAGAATAACCATCGATAAGTCGAATTTTGGGACATTCATCATTGTTTGAGAAATGATTATCTCACCTTTCCCAACTTGCTCATTTATTTTATTCTTCATACACAATACCATCATTAAATAGAACTAGTCTACCTGAAAATCATCGAATGGTAAAACATAAGTTTAATTTTTCACAACATTAAAATAAGCTCATATGACCTAAACAGTTTGAGCTACCATACCATAAACTTTGTATATGGTAAATCAAAATTTGAGCCTACCGTGCTTAAAACTATGTTAAAACACAATGCTAACGTACCATAAACCATCCTTATTATGATTAAACATAATGTAGACCTATCATGGACCATTTAGTTTATACAGTATATGATAAAATATTATTTGTACGTACCATTGAACATTAATATTATAAGACACAATTTAAATACACCACATTATGTATGTAATACAATACAATTTTACCCTAACCATAAACTCTCCATATGATAAAAATTACAATTTTAGCTTACTAAAGACTAGGTCAATCTAAAATTTAAAATAAAATTTTTACCTACTATATACCATACACAACATATACTCTAAAACACAATCTTAACAGACAGTAAATTCATTGATTGATAAAACACAATTAAATAGTTAGAGAGAGATAGATTGTCCATAGTGAAAATACAGGCTAATCTGTAGGCAATATTATTTTAATAAATTTAAGACCAAATAACTGGTGCTCTTTTCTTTCTCTTCCTTTACTATTGTTTAGATATATATTTCTAACCGCCAATAAAAATTAATGCGTTTAAAGTGAACAGGTAGTAAGACGCTCTGATTTAAAAAAAAATTGCGTTACATTTTTTTGAAATGTATAAAAACAACCCAAATAAATAATATTAAAATAATTGATGATTTTTAAAACAATTTATTCACTTTTAACAAATGGGTATTTTCAAATTATGTTATCAAAAAGAAATATTCTAGGCCTAATATTAAATCTGACAAAATGGCTTCTCTCAAATCAACTGTTTTAATCTAGATTGCAGCCATATCGTGGAGGTTATGAATACAAATCAACAGCTGCGTAAACTGCCGCCAATGAGTGGAAAGTGGAGAGGGGAATCCCGTATAGGCCTACAAACAACACATATATAAGTATTGAAAGTAATTCTTTATTAAATTTATAGGCTACTAGTGGATCGTTGGAGCGATTTCTGCAGATTATTGAACTAAAATGTATTCTAACCTTTTTATTGGGAAAAGATCTCCATGAAAAGCATTCCCTCGATTTTCTAGCTAAAAATTTACTTGTCAAAGGCTATACATTTTGTATAGATCTTTTGGTGGTCTAACTTGAATCAATGCGTTTATTTTCCCCCTTCGAACCACGATGATAACTTTAATACCACCCCTATTTCAGCTCTCTATCTATTTGTGGCACCAAAACACTCATCTAAAAATTAGTTATTACTTTTAACCAAACATAATTATTTTAGAAATACATGATGAAATTGTAGTAAGGAAGCAATATTAATTTATATTAATATAATTCAATATGAAAATTAATTAATTAATTTTCATATTGAAGTCTATTAATATAAAACAATGATTTTATCTATCTATATATAACTATAAACAAATCATGATTGTACAGATGAGCCCTGCGTACACAGAAGGAAAAGATGGAACATTCACCAGTAAAATTGGGTTTTTGTATCACGCTTCTATTTTGCCGATATCCCAGACCAGTAACGTTTAAAATGAGTGGACGTTTGTCAAAATTGGTTTAACCATTTTCTCGCAATTTCAATTACCGGGAAAGGGCTATAAAATTATACATACGAGCAAAGGTAAACATTTAAAGATAAAGAAGAGGAAGGATAAAAATCAACAATTATATATATATATATATATATCACCTGATATCATCGATTTATTTGCTAGATATGAAAATAACTCCCGTAATCTTTCTATTTTTTGTACCATATCACTAAAGTAAGAGTTGAGATGGTATTATTTGTAACCAGAGAGAAATGTTTTATCTACATATATTCACTCATGCACAAAGCAGGGTTTCCATGGTGATGTAATAATGAAAAGCTGAAAATTCTCTGAGAAAGTCAACGTTTTATTGGAAACTACTAGCCTTTAAAATGAGAAGTCTTTTGTTAAAATCTGTTCAGCCATTCCCTAGAAATTTCTACTACCGGAAACGGGCTTATAAAATTAGAGTGCGAGAAAGTTAGAGAGAGTGTCTGAGAGAGTGAGTTATAGAGAGAAATCAGGAGAGTGAGTTTGAGAGAGAGTGTGATTGAGATATAGAGTAAGTTAGAGAGAGAAAGTGAGTTTGAGAGAGAGAAAGTGAGTTTGAGATGGTGATAGAGAGAGTGAGATAGAAAATGAGATTGAGATAGAAAGCGAGATTTAAATAGAGATTGAGATTAAGATATAAAGCGAGATTTAAATAGAGATTGAGATTAAGATATAAAGCGAGATTTAAATAGAGATTGAGATTAAGATAGATAGCGAGATTGAGATAGAGAGAAAGTGAGAGTGATTTTGATAGAGTTTGAAATAGAAGGAGTTTAAGAGAGAGTATTTGAGAGAGATCAAGCGTTTGTGAGAAAGCGTTCATGAGATAGAACGTTCGAGAGAGAGAAGATTAGAGAGATAGAAAGCGTTTGTAAGAGCGCTTACGAGAGAGAGTAGAATAAAGATAATGTGAGAGAAATTGTGTGATAGAGATTGTATGTGAAGGTAGAGGAGAGTGTCATATATAAAGAGAGAATGTGTAAATGGTACACAGAACATTACGGTTATTTGAAATATCATTCTCTCCAAATTAAGTATCAACAAGGAAAACATAACTGAACTTATAGTCCAGGAATATTGTCGAAAAAAACAGGTAAGTTCCTACAAAATTAGGAGAAAGCTGAAAATTTTAGGATCGACTCAGAATCACATGCCTTACAACATATCAAAAATCCCCTAAAGTCCTAGGTTTGGCTTTTTTTAGAAAACCCCAAAGTTCTAAATGTCCAAAAATACCCAAACATTATTTTAAAGTGGGCAATGATTAGAAGAATGCTGAAAATTTCAAGAACGATACAGAATTATATACTTAACAACATATAAAATGTCCTTAAAGTCCAAGACGTGGCTTTTATGACAGAAGTTCCCAAAGTTCAAAAATTCCATAAGTACCGTAATTATAAATTATTTTAAAGCGGAAAAAAATTAGCGGAACGCTGAAAATTTTAGGATCGACTCAGAATCACATGCTGTGTAACATATCAAATATTCCGAGGCTTGGATTTTTTTTGTAGAAGACCCCAAAGTTCAAAAAGTACATAAATTTCTTTACAGTTATTTTAAAGCAGGGAAAAATATAAAAACAAATAAAATTTCAGGAGTGACTCAGAATTATATGCTTTACAACATATCAAATGTCCCCTGACTCCTCCTAAGCCCCATCCTCTTCTAGCTTTAATAAATTCTTGACCTCCATCCTCTTTCCCCGAAATGATATCCTGGTTACACTAAAGATATCTTGTGAATCTCTCAAGCGTGCAAATAAATCAACAACAGCCATTTAATCGTATTGTGTGTGTATTCCAATCTGTACCTGAGTTAATGCTGTTTTTTTTTAATGAACTAGCACCTAGACCTATACTTCATTCACGATAGGAGTTTACCTCTGAAAGGTCTTTTTTCCTACCAATATCCTACTATATAATAGATTTCTGGTAGGGAAAAAGGCCTTTCAGAGGTAAATTCTTACCGTGAACGAACTATGTCTTTGTTAGACGAAATATCGAAGAGGAAGACAAGGAAATCAGCCCTCGCTGAAGTCTTAGATTCGGGTTCTCCATGAAAATAAAATGCCCCAAAAGACATTGTGTTTGTTGTAGGTGGTGGGTACCTTCTTCATATCATTATTTAGCTGAGACCAGAGACTTACAGAATTATTTGCATGGCATATTCATCTTAAAAGATGAAATTTGTTAAATGTTCATCAACAGTAGTGTTTGATGGGTATGAGGGTCCACCGAACACTAAAGCGGAGAAGCAGAAGTACCGAAGCAGTAAGAAAACCTCGGTAGATTTAGCAATAGATCTTGACATGTTTGGCACATTCTCTGAGGAAGAGTTTCTAGCAAATTGCAAAAATAATTCACGTTTTATCAAACTTATAACACCCATCCTACGGAATTGTGGCATCTTGGTCCAGTTAGCAGGTGGAGATGCAGACTGTCTTATTGTTTCGAAAGCCATTGAGTTTTCAGCTGGGCAACATGTAACAGTCATAGCAACTGATACAGATATCCTTAACATGCTAACTGTGTGTGCACTTTCCAGCAGTAAGCTCTCTCTCTCCTAATTCATAGAAAACTGGCAAATCTGATCAAATTCACAATATTGTGGAGTTCCAAGAAGCTTTAAGTCCTGTAAAAAACACCCTCCGGTTTACTCATGCAATGACAGGCTGTGATACGACATCTGCCCTGTTCAGAAAAGAAAAGAAATTGGCTTTTGACCTCCTCCAAAATTATAAAAAGCTGGCTGGGAAAGTGCTTATTTTAAATTATCCTTTTACTACTCCTGATGAAGTAACTTCAACAAGAGAACTGTTCATTTTGTCTCTGTACAAAAAAGAAAACTGCATCTCCCTAGACAAGCTGCATTATAAAATATATGTCCAAACTGTAGCTCGTCAGTTTGTCACTGCTACTTTCAACATCGCCGTGCTTCCCCCTACCAGTGCTGCTGAACGTCAACATTCACTTAGAGTGTATCTGCAGGTGCAACAGTGGTTATATAATCTGCTCACACTAACGGACTGGGGTTTGCAGCTTATTGAAAGGGTGCATATATTATTAAACCAAGGCCTTTTTTTTCTTTCATTCTAATTTATTCGATATAAACTTATATAATACATTTTAAAGAAAATTGCAAAATCTCGAATTCTTTTTCTTGTTGTGTTAACAGGAACTTGTTCCTGTCTTGACATTTCTCCCTCCAGCCTCACAAAATATCTTGCATCTTATCTGTTGTGGTTGCAAGAAGGTTGCGAACGCAACTGCGCATGTAAGAATGTAAGAAGAGCGGTTTGGCACTCTACAATATGTCGCTGTTCGGGAGAAGTGTGCAGCGTCTATCACTATGGATAGTGAAGAAAACGTGGATGACCTAATTCATATATTTTAAAATAAACTCTGACATTAAATTTATTAATGAGGTGAGAGAATTACGTGTGTCAAATTTAAGGAATTCACTTGGGGATGAATTTAGCTGGGACACGAGTGAAACTTATTTTTATTTATGCTTTGGAGGTTAATTTATTAGTGAATTTTTTCAACTTTTGGGTCTTCTACCATAAAAGCCAAACCTCAGAATTTAGGGGACTTTTTATATGTTCTAAAGCATGTGATTCTGAGTCGATCCTGAAATTTTCAGCGTTCTTCTAATTTTTGGACGCTTTAAAATAATGTTTAGATATGTATGGACTTTTAGAATTTTGGGTTCTTCCCGTATGCCCCTCTCCGTTGCTGAGCGAGAAAATTATTTCGTTCGTGGGACTAAACATAATGAACACGTGGTTTGGGTTGATGGAACCTCACCAGACCTAAAAATTGGATGTTTTATGTCAAATTCTGACTTTTCGATACCATATTTCACTCTGGATTCTTAACTGCATAAAACCAGATTTTTTTCTGTCATCTTTTTTTCCCCGTTTATTTGACTTTTCTTAAGGTGCGGTAGAAGGGGGTGCAAGTGTTTTTACAGTTTTTATAGAATTTACATTTTTCGGTGAAAATAAATAATTATTTCTCCAGTAGAAACATAGAGCTTAGTTTCCCGCACATGCTAATATCAACAGATCTTGAATGTCTGTCAAGGGTGTTTAGGAATTTTGTCAAAACCTTTTCTCTTCATTTAAAAAGTTTTCACAAAATTCCGAAACACCCTTGACAGATATTAAAGTTTTGTTGATATTAGCATGGGCAGAAAACTAAGCTCTGTGTTGCTACTGGAGAAATGTTTGATTTATTTTGGCCAAAAAAATGTAATGCTATAAAAACAATAAAATTTCTCTCACTCCCTTCTGCCGCAAATTAAGTATTCTCATGATCAAACTCGCCTGTTTTTCCATTATTTTTTTACCTTATGTTACCGGCGGGGCCTAATCAAAGTCCGTAGAATTGATGCCGGGAAAGAGAAAAGGCGCGAGAAGGAATGACTGGCGCAAAAAAAGTTACTACAGAAGATGGAGAGTTGAATTGGTGCTCCTGAGTGAAGTTAAGTTTTTTAAGTGGAAAGCTGTAATGGACCGGCACTAAATCGTGGCTCAGGATGAAGAAGGAACAACAGTCTTCACAGATGAACCATTCGCGGCCATCCTCGACGGCTACTTCGTAATTTACGGAGTCTACCGGAACCAGAGTGATATTCCGCCATTCTACTCTCTACCTTACATCATATATATTTCCACCATCTGTTTCCGATCCAACTCACCTAAAAGACACTTCAAAATCTTTTAGACCCTATATTTTTCTTTCTTCTCTTTCTACTAGACCACTCAGTTTATCCAGATCTTCACAGCTAATTTACACTCCCTGAAGACATAAAACCATTATAACACAACAACAACAAAATAAAAAAAGAGCGCTGGTCTTGCACGGTATTAAACTGGACCGGTCACGGGCTCTGGACCGTGCAAGACCAGCGCTCTTTTTTCTTTTTGTTGTTGTTGTTATGTTATGGTGATTTTCTCTACCTAAGTTAAGATGAATCTGTTAATCTGGTATCGAGAGTAGCTTGTAAGGGCTAGAATTATAATTTACCATGATATATGGTAGGCTGGTCAACAATTTTTTTTCTATACTAAAGGTCTAGGTCCTAACCTGAAAAATACTATCCCCAGGAAAATTATTTTGTAAGGTTTTTTTATGTACACATTATTATTTTTTTTATAACGGCCTAGAACTTATTGATCGAGAACCCCCTTTCCCCTGATTTACACACGGTCGGTGAAGATCCTGTTGATTACTTTGCTGGACGAGCTGTGGAAATCCGCAGCGTCTGGCAGGTGGGTGTAGAGAAGGGAAGGAGATTATTGCGAAGATTTTTTTTTATTAGAGTCTCGATGCTTATANATTAGAGTCTTGATGTTTATATAGGTTAACCTAAGCCCAAGATTTGATAATATTTCTGTTTCTTTCTATTAGATAACTTATTATTA
Organism: Timema douglasi; assembly: GCA_901482245.1. Classification (NCBI taxonomy): domain Eukaryota; kingdom Metazoa; phylum Arthropoda; class Insecta; order Phasmatodea; family Timematidae; genus Timema; species Timema douglasi. The sequence continues at coordinate 19,308 of CABEEJ010005370.1, read as the reverse complement.
CAGCTACCATAATAATAACTCAAACAATTTCAAAACGCTGGTGTTCGGGAACATGTCAGCGCGCTGTTTCTGTTGCCAAATGTTTGGTTTCCTTCTGGTTCGTCCCAGAACTCGTTTTAATAAGACCAAAAGTCACATCTGCCTTAATGTATTGGCTATTACCAACCAAGTATGAATGGATTTCTTAATGGTTTCTAGACCTATCATATTCAAACGACATATTGTGACCTCATTAATATTTCAATACGTTTGTGACACTCATTCCTCGGTAACAACTCGTTCATAGTTCAAGAGTGGCATTACTCCTTCATTTTCCACTGTGATGAAGCATAGAATAATTATTATAGATATTAGATTGACATTTTATTCTAATAGTTTCAATTCATAATTATTAGGTGCCTTTAAATGTTTGAATATATTGAAATTTGGTTCGAAGGTGCCCTTAAACAATGGGGAAAACATGAACAGATTTACCTTATTTTATTTGAATTTTAGAAAAGTCAATTTTATCGTAATAAGTACAACGCAATACTTTAACTAAGCTATTTAATTTTCAAAACCAATTATTAGTGTACTATACTCATATTTCCATTGAATCAGCATCAACGCTTTGTTTGAAACCATTCTAAAACAATTTTCATATATTCTTATGCCAAGCCCTAGAAATAGCTATAATTTAAAAAATATAAGTTTCGGAAAGGTACACTTTTGAATACATAATATTTTTTCTAATATGTTTGCCCAACTAATCTTAAAATAGGTAGGCATTTATCAATATCCAAAGGGAAATTGTTTAACTGATAAGAAATAATATTTTAAACTATAGGCATAATCCATTAATTATTTTATAGAATTATTTCATCTAATAAGCTTAGAAATACTAAATCATAAATCTTATACCTATATTGAACATTCAGCGACCATTTTTACAGTGGAACCAAATAATTTGTAGTAATTTATTTTTAGGTTTTGGTATTTGGTTCGTATCCAAAAACTCTAATGATTTGCGTTTAGCGGTGGTAAATGCTGCTTTGTGTCCCAATATTTATTCTACTTATAAATTTATGTTTTTTATGACACAAACAAAGGTTGGCGTTTGCGATTCTTTGGTCCCAAAGCTCAGCACTAGGTCATATATTTGTCACCAATGATGATAATATTGTAATAGAATATATCCGTGCCTCATTTAGTACGTTAAACACTCCAAGAACTATCTCGTAGTCTCATGTACAAAACTAAGCATATATTTCAAGAATTTCCAAGCCATGTACATTTTGAAAATACTCTGTCCTTATATTACAATTGATGTAGAAAATCAGTTTTTCTTTTTATAACTATATTGGCTTTTAATTAAAGTTTTAGAAAGAGTACCTTTGGGGAATATTTGGTTGTGCCGAAAATAACTTTCGCAAAGGCACTGGCAAAATAGTAATTATTATAAGTACACAAACACTTGATTTTTCCCGATATTATTAACAATACATTATATTCAAATCGTGAACTTAATTATAAAGCTATCGCTGTTCGAGTCGATCAGACCCGCTTCAGTGGTCAAATTGTTTAATCCATCACTCTCGTGATAGAACCGTCTGCTAAAGACGGAGAGATCGGGGTTCGAATCCCTGTTAGGTCTACTTAGATAGTTGTGAATCAAATAGACGAAGCTATTATTTATGCTTTTTAGTGAAGAATTCTTAATCTAAATATCATATTCTGAAAATTAAAAAGTGACACTTGGACACAGGAATCAAACCCGGGACCTTAGGTTAGCACGTCGATGCTCTACCCACTGAGCTATCCAGGAATCGTCTCATGCTCAGGATCATTCTTCACTCATAGCTGACTATTTCCACACGTCCATCATAGACTCTGCCTTAAAATAAGAGTGAAGAAATACCCTAGGCATTGTATAATATCTGGATAGCTAAGTGATAAGACCATTGGTGTACTATGCCAAAGGTCCCGGGGTCGATTCCTGTGTCTAGGTGTCAATTTTAAATTTTCAGAATTAAATAGTTGTCCTATCTCCTCCCTAGTAAATGTGAGTATATTACCTCTAAAATTATTCCTTCTTCTCCCCTACCTCGTTAGAGCAAATATTATATATGCGTATAGACTGAACAGGTAGTAAGGTTATTATTTTTTACCCAATGGCATATGATTGGGAGGGACATTACATCCAGGTTTGGTCGCTTGTAGGTGGACTATTAGCCACTCTGGGGGCACAGAACCTTGCTCAGAGCGCACCTACAGGGGCTGTCTACACGTCGTACCGGCAATGAGATGATAGGATGATAGTTATTATTAATCTGTGGAGCCGTTGTGAGTATTAACCTAACTTGAGCCTGATTAACTAAACCCTGGTGAGTGACCGTGGGGATAATTCCCCTAAAGGGGAAAATGCCCAAGGTACTAGCCTAGAATTGATACCGGGACCCCTGGGATCAGTATGTTGATTCGTAGTAGCGATATATTAACCTGGTAAAGGCAATCAATAACTCCAACCTGTTGTTTATTCCTGTCAGTGATTGAAAGACCCGTATATTAAAGATGTTTCAACACAGTTCATTGAATGAATTTAAGGTGATGCCATTTTGAATTAATTTCCCTTCTACATATAATTAGGGCAGAAGTTCAATGTTTTACAATGCAATTGTGTTGAACTAAGCAGTCAATATGTGCGCTTCCAATTATGAATAACTACAAATCATTGATATATTTCTGTATCAACATTTAAAATGTTTCTCAAAATAATATTTAATTTATCAACCTCTTCATTTATGCCCTCTATCTTTCTTTTTCAGTTTTTCCTATTCAACGGTCCAAATAACTATTATTTAATCTACTTCTGTGACCGAATGGTCTAAGGTGTTAATCTCGTGTTAGACTAAGACAGGGAAATCAGGGTTCAAATCCCGGTCGGGTCTACTGAGGGTGGTTTTTCAAACGGGGTTTCCACCCTCCCTCTACGCAAATATGGGTACATTTCCTCTATATTCAACCTTTTCATCCCTAGCTATTAGCGTAATTAATACATATGTGTATATCCTGAACAATTAGTGAGACATGATGCTAAAAAAAACTAACATTTAATTGGAAATATTTTGTTCAGGACACTAGAAACCGTTTCTTTTGCCAATGTAGATATTAATGTCATCGTTATCTTTTAGTTGATGGGCGTTCCGGCATCGATTCTGAGGAAGTGAAACTCCAAACGCCACCAATACAGTGAAGGAAATTTGTCGTTATGGACCACGTTGATTATTTAACGTATTGAAATATTCGTGAACTGAGTGTCAGACGCATAAATAAAACCTCAATACATTAATTTAAGATTGGCGTTTAGCTTTGAAGAAAAAAAGCCAATGATTCTCTCGATAATGTCGGTAGTTTTATCAAACATTTACAAATAGATTCCTAATAAATAATTGTATTATCTTTAATGACTGCACTTTACCCATGATTTATTTGAAAGTATTCATTGGGAACCAATAAGAGGCAAAACAGGTAGTATATTTTTAGGGGTCATTTTCAAAAGATGTTGGTGAAGTCTAAATTCGAATGACCTCCTGAATATATTGATCCATTTTAAACTTAATGAGAATTTATTTAGTTTAATTTGACCGATTTTTTTTCTCCATTACATAATATTTCATAAGTAGATCAAACTTTGGTGAAATTATTATGACCGTTATTATTTTAATAAGCTAACATCTAACAAATCTAGTTTTTTATCAATACTTAACAGAATATAAACTAAAACCATCCATGGAATACATCGATGGTGACTTGGTTATTCCTGTCCAAGAACGCGATGGCCATTTAAATGTCCAGTGTGTGTTCATACATTTTCAATATGTCAGTCCGTCCTACTGTCCTTATTTGCTCAAACAAGACATGAATAGCGACAAAACCTGCTTTTCATGTTGCTCTGGACATTCAGAACTTTTAATAACATGGGAAATTGATGGGAGTCCCCTTTTCCCAAGTCAGCCTATTTGTTAAATATAATATTAGTGTGACCATGTGAATGTGTGTGTGTGTGTGTGTGAGCGTGTGTGAGAGAGAGAGAGAGAGAGAGAAAGAGCGAGAGAGAGAGTTAAAGATAAAGACTAAAATGGAAGGGGCTGAGATAAAATGGTATAGCTTATTAAGAAGGTACATTCGTATCTAAACATAATTTTGATCAAATATAAGTTTTATAAACATCATTTGGTTTAATATTGGAAACCTTTTTGTGTCAGAATGAGGTATGTAAGTGACTTATTTGCCATAGTTGGGGGTAGGGGGTGAAGTATGGGGGGATGAGGCCCCTATAGAGCAGGGATGACAAAACTAAGGCATGGGTGTCCCTGAGTGGTACATGAACACGATTAGTTTGGCAGGCCGATATGAAAAATATCAACATCATAAACTAAAACTTATCCCAACGCAGTATAATTTTTTTAGGTAAATAATATTTCGAGAGCCATGTCATTTAATGTCAAGTCCCAATGAGCTTTGTGAAGACAGCGGCTAGAAATCTTCTTGGCCCGTACTTAAGTGTATCTTGTGGGCTGTTTAAAACAACAAGCTATGAACCGAACAAATCGTGGATAGTAAAATAAAACATGTTTCAAACTAACATAGAATATATTATGTTTGTTTTATTTTATTGTAACTTATATATATATATATATATATATAAAAATCAATATATTGGGTTTTACACTGAATATTTTCACTTTAAGTATTTTTACATTATTGAAATTAATATTGCCCAAGAAACTCTTAAAAAATTTAATCAATTTTCCTTCTTTAAAGTTTAGGCATTAATACAATTTTTACAATTTGATTTGATTAATTCATTACATTTCATAATGTTCAGCAACATTTTTATTCTTAAATATTTATTATAAATGTAAATAAGAATTGCCACACTGGAAGAGTTCCAAATTCAGCAAATCCTTAAATGCCATACTGGTGGAAAAAATTTTGTCATCCCTGATATAAAAGATTAACCGTTATTATGAAATTGTCTAAAATAAAATATAAATCCTCATATCTATGAAATAATTTCAAATTAAATATTAATCGATTTTAACTATAGAATATCTAAAGAATCATCATATATTCTATGTAAAAGATTAGTGCATAGTTTTATATTTCCTAGACCACTTTGTGTTTTAGTATTTGGTATGAGCTTAATAAATATTGGTTTATTGCTATGCAATACATGCCCAATTTTTATGTTTGGATTACCTTAAAACCTGTCTGCGCACGTCACAGGCGCAGGTCAGCGGGGGAGACGAGGGCGATGATGACAATAGCCCCACTCCCCCTTAAAACCTGTCTGCGCACGTCACAGGCGTGGGTCAGCGGAGGATACGAGGGCGATGATGACAATAGCTCCACTCCCCCTTAAAACCTGTCTGCGCACGTCACAGGCGTGGGTCAGCGGCGGAGACGAGGGCGATGATGACAATAGCCCACTCCCCCTTAAAAGACTCAAGAAATACAAAAGTAATGTTTCTATGACATAAGTAATAAGGGTAATGGGCCTTACTTTCTGCTGATTGCTATCAAACTGCCCTGGCTTCTTTTGTATGCTGCTATAACGAGTCCTAGGCCAGGAGCCTCAAACTACTCCGATACCTCAAAACTATTCAAAATATCAATTAATAATGGTTTATTCATGGTTTAAACAATATCAAAATAAAAATACACGAAAATATCGATGGCTTGTTCTGTAGTCACCATGTTGATGTTTAAATTAACTATTATGTTTAGGTCTCTTAAAACCAGTTTAAGGTTATTAACCTTTAGTACCACTCTTATAGAAAATTCAGTATCCTCAGCACCACGTTATGATTAAGTAACTTCAACCTAACCAGGATTCGAAATGGCAAAGCCACCAGAGATGGTTAGCGGAATGAGTCTTAGCACCTAACCACGGCAATGAGCCCATGATAAAATAAAACATATTTTTAAATCATTATAGTGATTATCTACTAATTTGCTAAAATTAATTCCTGCAAACTTTAAATTCTGTGAAATTCAATAGGCCCTTTAGGGTCTATGAATTTAGAAAATTTTATCAACTAATTTACAAATAGCAAATGTCGTTAAAGAAATCAGGTTTTAAAAATACTACATATTTTTTAATATTTTAATATATTTTATCGAACCATTATTAAAGAAACAATTACTAGTCTTTAGATTTATAACATTTAACTGATGTTTTTTAAATTGTAACTAGCTGCAACAGAAAAAGAATTTTTTTTAACCCCTACATTATTTAAACTGACTAAATTCATTAATATTCCATTCTTTAACAATAGAAATACATATTTTGAATACATTAAATGGAAAGTAAATTTGTTATGTTGGAAAGCTCCTACCAAATTATCACAAAAATAAAGAGTTATTGTAAGCTCTGCTTCATGTAAAGTAGGAGATAGTTTTGGTTCTTTGTCCACCCTGCTAGGGCTGAAGGGAAGAGAATACCACCCATCCCTCCTTTCCTTCAAGGGGGGTCGCCTGTTGATTGGGAGGGAAAAGGTAGAAATGAAGCACTTAGTGAAAGTCAGAAGACGAGCTTTCACGGTATAATTCATTCACGACCTAAGTTCACCTGGATGACAGCTCGAAATGTTACTAGAAATAGTCCCTAATATATCACTACGCGTAACAGCTGACATCTATCACTTCGGATGACTGTAATAAACACAGATGGTAATATATTAATGTGATAGCTACCACAGTAATTCAGGTCAATATTATTTATATATTTATTTGAGGACGGACACAAAGTTTATTTAGCGTTTTA